>JAODAL010016584.1:0-80252 GCA_025379985.1 Phyllomedusa bahiana | reverse complement strand
CGTTTTTTTTGGACTTTGACACCCGGGCATTGTTCATTGACGCAGCATCCACGTAAATCTTAAAACGCAATTCTATAGTCACCACAGGTAAATTTTGAAAGGTGCAAATAAAAACGTGAAATTATACGAAAACATAACAGATACTGTTTTTTTGATTTTGCGCACCCAGCTTTGTTCTTGAGCAGCTTCCACGTAAATCTTAAAACAGCAATTCTATAGTCACCACAGGTGAATTGAAAGGTGCAAAAAATACAGTGTATTATACGAAAACATAACAGATACAGACATAACAGATCCTTTTCCCGGCACTTTTTAATCTGGGGGTCAGACAGGTTTATTGGTCATACTGCGTCCAGGACAGGTATAGTCAATGTCCAGTGAACTAAAATGGTGGTTGAAAGACTCCTTTTTGCGGCACTTTTTAAATCTGGGGTCATGCGGGTTTTGGGGCTCATGCTGCGTTCCAGGACAGGGATATTCAATGTCCAGTTCAAGTAACATGATGGTTCAAATCATACTGTCTTCTGGCACTTTTTAATTTGTGGGTGATGCAGGTTTAAGGGTCAGGCTGCGGTACAAGACAGGGATAGTGAATGGTCTGTGACTTTTTTTTCTGTGACTTTTATAACCTAAGTGTGTTGCCTAAGATGTAGCACGTATCCATTTGACTGTTGTGGATGTTAATTTCAGCTTCTCCAGCCTTGTTTGGGTTTGTAATAATGAAGGTGTTTTTTGCTCTCCCATAGACCTTTAATGGTCATTGCTCATAATCGACGCTCACTATCGAAAAACCTTATCGATAGCGGCCGACTATCGACTATCGATCGATCTCGATAGCCAACGCAATCGCTCAACACTAATGAATAGCCCTTTAGCTATAAGGCTGTGTTCACATAGCAGTAATTGCAGGATGTATTTCGCCCCGTAATTACGCCGTGTGTACGGAGGCGGGAGCGGGGCGGGCGGCCGTTAGCCCGCCGGCCCCATAGACATTCATTATTCTTGGCGCATATATGCCGTGAAAAATTGACATGTCACTTCTCTCACAATACGGCGAACGGGGAGAGGAGACGTAATCCATAGTATTTAGCGCAGTACAGCGCAAAATACGGGGCGATATGCATCCCATTTTAAGCCGTGTAAACATAGCCTAAGTATAAAGTCTATTACCTCTTCTTTCCTCTTGGTAAGCCACCTTTTTAATCTAATTTTCTACAAAAAAAGTCTTGTAGATGGACATTTGTTGAGATGAGGTATGTTAACAAAAGATAATGAAAATTAACCTACTTCTTTTTTCCAGAGGCTACAATGCTCTCCAACCTGTTCACAGCTCGCTACAGCAAATACTGTAGTCCTCTGTCTCCTGGAAATGCTTTTTTGCTGCCACTATCCCTCTTCTGCTAACTCCCCTTAAAGGTGGCTTTCATTCTTTTAGAAAATACGATATCCACTGCACACCTTAAGTTAAGAGAATTTGCCAAAATTTATTGGGTAATTCAGTGAGCAAGGAATCAATACAAGCTATAACATACTAACATATATACTCAATAAATGTAACTTGTACATGATAATCTTGGTACAAAAGTTAACATATGTCAGAATATGCGACGTTTTGGCTAAAAGCCTTTATCAAGAACATCTGTGGAGTAAAAGAATATAATGAGTATACAAACATATGTGAGTGCTAAATGGGGGGTAAAAAACAGGGGAAAGAAATACAGCAAAGTGGAGTAAAAGTTATATATATATATGATATACTCAATATATTCAATATACTCAATAAATGTTCTTTTGATTTAATTTAGCCAACTGTTGAAACTTTACAAGTTAAACTTTCGGAATCATCTAAAAAGATTGAGACAATAGAACAACAGCTATCCGCTTCCATCTTCACCGACGAGTTGACGAAACTGAAGACAAAGTCTCTCAAACCATTCAGGATTTCAAGAAATCCAACGAACAGAAGAAAAGAAACAAGTTCTTAAGGGACACAGAGAACTATCTGAATGATACGGTCTATAGATGGCAAGACAATGTGAACTCCTATACCCGATCTCCCTTTAAACGGTCTATTTCCTATAATAATTCTTCTGGCTCTGATATTGATTTATCTGCAACATCATATAGACAGCCTTTTTTAGGGAGAGGTCGGGGGGACGACGACCCAAACGAAACTCCGCAACGACCAGTACGTTTGGGGGACGAGGAGGACCACGCTCACAAATACTCACACGACCTCAGGTGAGTCACCGCTAGTTTTTAACATATCCTCATGCAATTTATCACCACCTGAAATGTCCCTACTGAGCAAAGGGCTCTCCTTCTGCCCAACATCTAACTTTAACACTTTCACATTAGAGGAAGATCTATATCGGTTTTTCCGCACCATTTGACTTAAGGCACATTTTAACACCATCTTAACAACATCTTCTCTATCTCCAAATTTAATTTGAGGCTTAAGTCCAAATACAACCCTCCATCCCATTATCATCCCGTAGAAACGTTTATCAACCTGGTCAAACAGGATTTATCAACCTTGTCCGCAAAGATTGCACAAGGTCAATACAAATTTCATTCCAATCTTTCCACAGCAGAACATCAGGCACTCCAAAACCTATGTCAATCATGAGACATAACTATTAAGCAAGCCGATAAGGGCGGAGCTATCATCATTGTGGACACGAGTATGTACTTGGAAGAAATTAACCGTCAACTATCTGATAGAGACACCTACATACCTCTAGATAGAGATCCTTCCACTAGGATTAGTGTACTCATAAAAAATCTGACCGACCAATACATGGAACTGGGAATCATTGATGGTCCCACAGCTGAATTTCTCACCAACCATTATCCCATCACACCTGTCTTCTATGTATTACCAAAAATACATAAAGACCCCATTAAACCTCCTGGCAGACCCATTGT
Organism: Phyllomedusa bahiana; assembly: GCA_025379985.1. Taxonomy (NCBI): domain Eukaryota; kingdom Metazoa; phylum Chordata; class Amphibia; order Anura; family Hylidae; genus Phyllomedusa; species Phyllomedusa bahiana. Next base: position 77,324 of record JAODAL010016584.1, on the reverse strand, counting down.
GGCCCGCACAGATTCAATTTTATCCCCTCTATCCATTCTGATAGAAAAAATACTAACACCACTGGTCAGACTCACTCCGTCTTTCCTATTAGACACAGGGGATTTCTTGACAAAAATTGGTAATATCTCTCCAGTTACTAAACCGCATTTTTTAGTCATGTGGGATGTTACCAGCTTTTATACATCCATAGGACATTCTGAAAGCATCTCGGCCGTTGGTAAATTTTTAGACCAAAACAACTTTCAATTTGAAGCCAAACAATTTTGTATTGATGTTCTACCCTTAATCCTCCACAACAACTTTTTCATGTTTCAGGACCAGTTTTATATGCAATGTAAGGGTACAGCCATGGGGAGAAATATGGCGCCCCCCTACATCAATATCTTCATGGCTGTGTTCGAACAAGAACATGTGTATACAGATCACAATTTTCAATCCCATTCACAAATTCATAGATAACATTTTTTGTATTTGGATTGGCACACTCACCTCACTACTTCAATTCCATTCCTATATTAATACTGTTTTTCAAGGATTGCATTTTACCATTCATTATGATACAGACCGTATACATTTTCTGGACACCGTTATCTTGTCTGATGAACAAGGGCATTTAAGCACAGATATATACCAGAAACCCACCGACCACAATAGCTTGTTGCATTTCCAAAGTAACCATGCACCTAGTATGAAAAAGAGCTTACCCCAGTCACAATTCAAATGTGTACAGCGTATTGTACAGAATCCAGATACGCGTGAAACCAGGTTGAACGAAATGTCCCAACGTTTCATAGAAAGAGGATACCCTACAAAGTTACTTCAGCAAAATCAATCCACTACAACCTCGGATGGGGTTTCTAGAAACATCACTGAGACGACTAAGACAACACGTATACCGCTAGTTTTGAAATACCATCCTTTTACCCCCAAGGTACAGCAAATCGTACGTAGACACTGGACTATACTATCTCAGTCCTATCCACAAATTAAAGAATTTCAGAATTTACCCCTCGATTGCCACAAATGAGATTGTAATCTCAGAGATCACCTAGTTAGGGCTGACGTTGGTTCACCCAGGGCCACAACACGACAGATGACCCTATCTACACCTAAGAAGGGCACGTTTCTGTGCCTAGGATGCGCCCAGTGTTCATCAGTGACCAAGGGTAGCCATTTTTCCCACCCTTTGACTGGACAGCTTTTCCCTATAAAAGGCTTTTTCACCTGTCGATCTAACTTTGTTGTATATTTACTCAAATGTCCATGTGGGCTTGCCTATGTGGGACAAACTACCCAAGCCATCAAGGATCGCATATCAAAGCACAAATCCACAATTAGGTGTAAAGAGACCTTACTCCCTATTCCAGCGCACTTTGCAGAGTTTAATCACCATCCCTCCCAACTTCGTTTCCAGGTCATTGAGCGGGTCCCAGTACCCCGACATGGGGGAAATCATGTAGCTTCACTACTGAAACGGGAAAGATTCTGGATTCACACCCTGGGGACTCTTGAATCCAGGGGTTTGAATAGAGAATATGATCTACGTCCTTGATATTTTGCTCTTTATCTATATGATAGCCTCATCCACATTTATTTTTCATAGATCCCAAAATACATCAGGATAATTTTTATAACTTTTTTTTTTCAGAAAATAAATAAAGTTTTATTGATAAGGATAAAAATATACAAACAATCATTTAAAAAACACGAAATTCCAAAAAAGCCATATATCAAACCTTATGATATAAGTATTACAGGTTAGCTTAAGTAAAACATCCAACATGCATATAGGAATAGACATAAGAATCACACAAACTCAAAAGATCTCTAATGGTCACAAAAGTAAGCGGACACTCATGGGTTACACAAAAATAATTTTACAGAGTCATGAACCAGAGAAGTGTTTAGATTTCACCCAAGGCTCCCATTTGTGTTTAGCTTTGACTACCTCATGAGGAGGTACAATAAGGCAAGTCTCAGAGTTGTATTGCGTATTCATTCTGTTTATAACTTCAACTATAGAGGGAGTTATTGGTGATTTCCAATAGAATGCTACTGTAAATCTGGCTGCCGTTAGAGCATGAGACAGAACCGTCTGGAACTGATAGGGGATTTTCTGGAAAGAAATATCCAACAAGGCTAGAGCAGGTGTTAAATACAACCGCCGGTATAGGATTTTTTGAAGTAACGTTTCTACTTCTTTCCAGAAAGGCTGTATTATTGGTCAGTCCCACCACATATGAATTAAGGAGTCTCCAACAAAAGTGAGAGTAACTAGGCAAAATATGAGATAAGCAGGATGGGGTGAGATACCAGCGAAATCGGATTTTCCTAGCCAACTCTACATGGTTTGCGCATTTAGAATGTTTAGCAGTCACAGATGCAGAATCCAGCCAATCTGCCAAAGAATATGTGCGTCCAAACTCCTGTTCCCATTTCACAGCATATTCCAGTTTCTGAACGACTTCCTCATCAATAAGTGATTGGTTAGCTGCCGATAAAGACTTAAGATGTTTAGGATTATTCCAGAGCAGGCTATGAAATGAGGAGAAGATACCGGGCTGCGTTAACCAGACACAGGACTGAAGTGCATGTCTTATTTGAAGAAACACAAAGAATTGTTTTCGGGGGATTTGAAATTGTGAAGAAAGATCTTCAAAAGATTTAAAGCAACCTAAATGATATAGATCCCCTGTGGACTTGATGCTGGCTTCGATCCAATATGAAATTAGTATCTCTGGTGCCATTCTATAGAGAATGGAAAGAGGGCATTTGGACTTTTTCACATATATCTTACGACGTGTGACTATATATTTCCACCACACCTGTGCTGCGTGAGATAATGTTAATAAATTGAATTGTGTGTCCTTACACCCACACGCCATAGCTAACAAGTGGTCTTTAAAATATCCTCTAGGAATGGTAGAATTTTCGATGTCCAGCCAATGTTGGGAATCAGGGAAATTCCAGAATAGGGACAGAGGTTCTAAAATAGATGCTAAATTATAATGAAGAAGACTAGGAACCGAAAAACCACCCTTACAACTTTTCTCATATAAGTATTTTCTTTTGAACCTGGGTTTCTTGGACCCCCAAATAAATTTAAGTATTTGATTCTGAAGCCTATTCAGCAAAGTTCAAGGAAATAAAAAAGGCAGGGACCTCGAAATGTATAAAAATCTAGGGAGTATAATCATTTTTGTAAGATTTATACGGGCCAACCAGGATATTGGATACTGACTGTTCATTTCTCTTGTTATAGTGTCACCAATGATGTTCAAATTGTTTCCTACAGTATCTGTTATATTCGAATAAATGCGAATGCCTAAGTAAGTGATAAAATCTGCAGTCCATATAAAGTTTAAAGAGGGAAGAGAAGACCTAAGCGCTGATCGACAATGTATGGGGAGAACAACAGATTTCCCTACATTTAATTTATAATAAGAAATGCGTGAGTAACGATCTAGGAGGTCTAAAAGGGTTTGTATAGACATCTCGGGTTTCTGACACATAATCAGGATATCATCCGCATATAAACTTACTTTATGAGCTGTCTCGTTAATACAGATACCTTCTATGCGGGGAGATCTCCTAATATGTTCAGCTAGTGGTTCGACACATAAGCCATAAATTAGTGGTGACAAGGGGCAGCCTTGCCTAGTGTCGTTAGAGATGTTGAATGTTTTTGATAAGAAACCTGAGGCATACACCTTTGCCGAAGGGCATGTATATAGAGACATAATTGCAGATAAAATGGGGCCACTAAAACCAAATTTAAGCAGGACCTGTTTCATATATATCCCATTAATCCTTTCGAAGGCCTTGTCCTTGTCTAAAGATAGAAGGGAGAAGGGTTCTTTACGGACATGCACTATTTGCAACACATTCAGGACTCGACGAATAGCATCCCTGGCCTGCCTTCCTCTAACGAACCCTACTTGATCTCTATTGATTAGATAAGGAAGAATATCATTAAGTCTATTAGCTATAATTTTAGAGCAAATTTTTATATCTGAATTTAATAATGAAATGGGCCTATAGTTTGTTACTTGATCTAAGGGTTTACTGGGCTTAGGTATGGTAGAGATGTTCGCGCAAAGCATCTCTTCTGGGGGGCAGCCTGTTACAGAGAAAGTGTTAAAAAGTCTGGATTTGATGGGGGCTAGAGTTCCAACAAATAGTTTTTAAAAAAAAATCAATGCTAAGTCCATCTGGTCCTGGGGCTTTGTTACATTTAAGCTGACGGATGGTTCTCTCTATTTCCTGGGCCGATATTGGTTCGTTTAAGGAGTCAAGTTGCTCCTGAGAGAGGGAAGTAAAGAGACTTCTCCCAAAAATACATCAATATCGTCTTTACTTACGTCCGGAACATTACCTTCACTCTTAAGATTGTATAGGGAACTGTAATAATCAGCAAATGCGTCACTAATTTTCTGAGGATCATAGATTTTATTATTATTAGGGAGAGTAAGTTATGAAATTCTAGATTTGGCCTGTACATTTTTAACTAGTTTGGCGAGTAGTTTACCCGGTCTATCTCCCTGTAAACAAAAATTCCACTTCAGTTTAGTTAAACTAAGCTCATACTGTTGTAGTTGTATGTTACTAAGTTGTCGACGGAGGGAAGTCAATTCGTCTTTAGTTGTCAGTAGAGGGTTGAGTTTGAATTGGGGTTCAAGGAGCCTGATTTTATTTAGGATATCGTTGATGCGATTTTCCATAACACGTCTATCTCTAGTGGAAAGTTTCATTAGTATGCCCCTAATATAAGCTTTATGGGAGCACCACAAAACTTCCTCCAAGGGAGCCGAAGAACAATTTATCTAAAAAAACTCTGTAAGTAATTTAGTATTTTCTGTGGTATTCTTAGACGATTTAAGGAGAAAGTTGTTAAGTCGCCATGGAGAGTTAAAAGGGAGAAAGGAACTGACCTTTAATGTCAAAAACACCGGTGCGTGGTCCGACCACATTTTAAATCCAATATTCGAATTAGACACTGCTAATAGAGCTTGTCGATTGAGTAAAAAGAAATCAATTCTAGAGTGGAAATTTCTAGCTGCTGAGTAATAGGTAAAATCTACCTCAGTTGGGTGTGCATAGCACCAGGGATCATGAAGGTTCTCTTCCGAAATTAAGGTACTGAGCTCTGGAGCAGATTTAGAACAACCACTAGATCTGTCTTTAGATTTGTCAATTACCATATTAAAGTCACCGCATATTACTAAGTGGCCTTTAAGGACCTTCTTGACCTTAGACATAACTTTAAATAGGAAGCGAAGCTGGTGCACATTCGGAGCATAAATACCTACTAAGGTATGAGTAACTGAATTCAACTCACATTGTAAAATAATGTATGTGCCACCAGGATCTATAATTTACTGAATATGCGAGAAGGCGATAGTATCCTTTATAAAAATTGACACACCAGCTTTTTTTGAATCTCGAACGGAATGGAATGAGACCGTAAATTTTTTATGACAAAGTCTATGGGTGTCTTTATTCAACAAGTGTGTCTCCTGAACGCACACCACATCCGCCCAAGATTTCAAAACGTACTTCCACAGTACTGAACGATTAAATGGGGAATTAAGACCGTTAGTGTTCAAAGACATAAATTTGATACTCATAAATGATCAAAAAAAATAATAATATAGATGTCATACATGTTGTCGATGTTCAGAATATGATACCTGGCTGGGAAAACCTTTTGGTTAGACAAATATGGCAACAATAAACCAAACTGTTAACTAAAAGAACAGTAATCAGTGCAGACATCAAAACTGCCTATAACAGGAAAGATGCAATGTAATAGAATTTCCGTAAATACGGAAAGCCAAAGTGGGGCAAGTCTTCGCCTATCTCCGGGAAAAGTAGGGAACTAAGTAAGTACAACAGACTTAGGAGAATCCTGAACAAAGGAAAATATAAAACTGCGATAAAGATACATATGTTCAGTCATTAGAACGAGGGCGGGATCGGTTATGCATCTCCGACCAGAGTGGGGTAATAGGTTCTGGTCTGGATCTCGATTTTTTCAAGGGAGTAGAGTTGGGTGAACACAACAGATTCCAAGACAAGAGGACTTCTCTTGCATGAGATGGGGTATTGCAGATAATTGTAGTGTTGTCTTTCGTTATAATTAGCTTCACAGGGAATCCCCAATGGTAAGCGATATTATGATCCCATCAGATCTTAGTGAATGGAGCAAATTCTCTACGTTTAATCATTCTTCCAGCCGACAAGTCAGGAAATATGGAGATATCAGCAAATCTCGTTGGTAGGGGAGGATGATTACGAAACACTTTCAGGAAAGAGTCTTTGATCTTAAAAAAATTAATTCTGCCAATAACATCACGAGGTATAGAAGGAGCCCGATGCCTTGGTTTTGGCAGGCAGTGTATGCGATCAATCGTGAGCTCTAGTTGTGACGCATATGGGAGTACAATCGCAAGAAGGTCAGTCAAAAAGGGAGACAAGTCTTCTGAAGAAACCGATTCTTGGACACCTCTTATGCGTATATTATTTCTTCTGGATCTATCCTCCAGGTCAAGCAGCTTTGAAGATAACCGCTGCACCTCCTCCTCTAGTTCCACATTTGCATCTATCAATAAATTGTGAGAGGTGGAGAATTCTGCCATTTTTTTCTCAACATGGTCAGTCCTGGTGACTAAGGACTGGATATCTGACTTTAGTTCTGTCATCATCTGTTTAAAATCATTCTGCAGGCTATCTCGGAAGGATATGAAAAGTCTGTACATAGTAGCTTCCATTGAAGTCGGACGGTCAGGTGTGTCCTGCAGCTTCATATCCACCGATCCAGGATGGGACGGCGAAGATGATAGTTGAGAAAATGGATTCTGATCTTCCATAGGACGCCGTGTAGGGGAGATGTGTTGAAAGAATTCGGTGAACTTTGCAGGTTTTGATTTTGTATTCTTTTTTGCTGCGCTTCTCATTTTTTTTCGTTTGACAAAAGTAGACATATATCAACAGCTCTATAACCTGTGAAAGAGGTTTTTTTTTTTGTTTGTTTGTTTTGTTTTTCTTTTTTTCTTCTCCTCTTTCTCATCCTTTCCTTCTCCCCCTTACTCCATCAACTTAGATGCCTAACAATTAAGGCTTTCTCCTTGCAGACCACAAGGAAGCTCAAAAGTCACAGGATGTGAGGAAGAATTAAGTAGGTGACACAGAAGGGCTCACTATCCAAATATTCAGTTTTCTCTCTCTGCAGATGAAAGGGAAGGCAGGGAACGACCAGAGCAGTTAGAATAAACTAACAGAAATGATGTAAATTAGTTTAAGCTGACAAAGAGGAGATGTGGTAGAAGTTGAAGATGTTTAGAAAAACTTCCCAGGCAATGTAAATGATCAAACTTAGCAGGGAAAAATGGCAGATAAATTTATCTATACTGTTGTTGTTATTGCAAAGTCGGCTATTTGTCCAGCATAGAACAGGGAGGGTGCTATGAAGAGGAGAAGAGACAATAGATGTCTGAGAGTAGCAAACTTTAACTCTTTCAGCTCTGCAGCGTGAAACAGGGTACTTTTACTGAGTGATGTCTCTCCTATTGTGGGATTGTGAGCAGGGCAGAGCAGCCTCCACCAGCGTTTATGAATGTGTCCCCAACCCCAGTGTGAGACTTATCTGCTGGGAGCTTGCTGCTTCTAGGGCTCCAGAGAGATTACCGCCAACCTCCGCCGCTCATTCACCAAGGGAGGAACCCTCAATGTCATCAGCAGCCTCCTGCCGTGCTTCACGCCGCTTCACCGGTCACCGCCGACACAGAAAAAGGTACAGCTGAGCCGAGATCCCGCGCTCAGCAGCGTGTCTGGGCGCACTCCTCCTCCTCCCTTCTAGGCCGCGGGTGATGCCGAGCTGATTATTATGTCCCCGGCCGGAACTTCGTGCTCACTCTGACCCTGGGTGACGCCGGGATGTTCCGCAGTCCTGCCCCGCTGTCTGGAGCGCAGTATAAGGCTTAGTTGAGCCGCTTTTGAGAATCCCCGTCGGAGCTCCTAAATCACACGACCGTCGCCATTGCCAGCCAGGCCACGCCCCGATAATTTTTATATCTTATTCTTTACATTTTATGTCGCTTATATACTTTCTCCGATAATATACCTTTAGAGGCATTTCTATATTCTAATATAATTCTATACTCCGTAAAACACAGGTAATTTTATTCACACCTCTTCTCCATGTAAAATGCTAGCTCTGCAATAAATTGGGATCCTTGTACTAATTGCATATAATTGTACTATGCATCTTTATTCTCAGGCAAAATGAATGTATTTTGTGTATCTCATGGTACTATGTTTCCGTATTCACAGATAAAATGAATGCTGTTCATCTTTGGGTAATCCTTATGCCATCTTCTCACATGTGCCTTCTTACTTCTATTTTACCCTGTCTCCCTTCAGTACAGTGGTTCCTGCTGCCATGTCTTCTAATCTCTATCCTTTTACCTTCTATATTCCCCTTGTATTTTGTTGTCTATACATCTCTTCTATTGCTCATTCTGCTGTACTCTATTCTCTTCCTGCCTCTTTTCCCTTAGCTCCGTTATCCTATGAGCGACGGAGTTCGGCGCATGCGCGGAGCAGGACACCCACACTGCCCTCTCTTCCCACGTCACTCTGGACTTCATTGCGGCTTTCCCGTGCATGCGTGGCTGGCTATTTAATGGCCACCTGTATCACGGCAGCCACGGGCGCCTCTCCACGCTTCCCCAGACGTTAGGTCCACGACTATTCTTCCCCAGGTAACTTCGACCTTCCAGCACCAGCAGTCTTTCTTTCTACTGCTGCACTTTACTTATATTGTATTGTCTTTCCACCTGTAGCGCCATTATTCTCTGGAGCAAATACTCTGTTGTGTCTTTCACACTGCATCCACATTATTTGGGTAAGCATAGACTAACCACCTTTCCTTCATGCTCTATACTCCCCTTTGTGCAATTTTTGCAGTTTCTCATTTTTGTATCTCCTCACAGCATCCTATGAACTGCCGATATATTTGTAACATATATACTTATAGCAGATTAGATAATCCTTTTGGTAAGAACACTTCTACTTTATAAATTATATATCTGATTCTTCTTCCATTCTCCTTTCCTTTATTTATCCTCCATTCATTTCTTCTTCTCCCCCTCCCCCTTTTTATTTATTTATTATATATTATTTATATATATATATATATATATATATATATAATATATATATATATATATATATATATATATATACATATATATATATATATAATTATATATATATATATAACTTTTACTCCCTTTGCTGTATTTTATTTCCCCAGTTTTTACCCCCCTTTAGCACTCACATATGTTTGTATACTCATTATATTCTTTTACTCCACAGATGTTCTTGATAAAGGCTTTTAGCCAAAACGTCGCATATTCTGACATCTGTTACCTTTTGTACCAAGATTATCATGTAAAAGTTACATTTATTGAGTATATATGTTAGTATGTTATAGCTTGTATTGATTCCGTGCTCACTGAATTACCCAATAACTTTTTGCAAATTCTCTTAACTTAAGGTGTGCAGTGGATATTGTATTCTCTGGAGTTACTGGACCATAGTGTCCTTTTCCACAATTGTACCCACCAATCCTGTCTTTCCCAGGTGTGCGTTACCTTTTTTGCATAGATTCATTCTTTTAGAGGCCTAGTGTGATCTGCAGCCTAACTTTCTCCACCCACCCTGCATACTCTAGTATGTTTAAAGGGTCACTCTAGAACCACCCTCTTGACTGAACAGTAGAACCCTTCGGCTAAATAAACTGTGACTGCTATTTCTTGAACCCTGACCATTCTCTACATCTGCTGCCTGCTCTGACCCTTTGCCTGTTACCTGGGATGACTGAACTCTGCCTGATCTGATTTCAGCCTGTAGAACCATGCCTTTTGTTTTATCCTACTCTACTGCACCAATTAACCAGCTGCCATTGATGAGCAGAGGGCAGTGATCGAGGTTTTTTTTGCAGCCTAATACAGATCCCTTTAGAGGTGTTAAAAGATGAAAACTAGGTGGTCACTTAGATTTCTCTTCATGTCATAACCCTATGCCAATCTGATATGAACTGGCAGATACGCTTCAGCCAGCAGGTAGGCCGTCTTAGACAGACAAAGTATTAACAAGTTTTCTCCTAGTAGCCTAAGTTCTCATCTTACACTGTAAGTAGTAGAACCAAAGGAAAGAATAAGATACTTATAAAAAAAAGACTTGTTGCAGAATAGGCATGAAGAAGAGCAGTGTTGGATTTGGTTACCTTGGGCTCCTAAGAGGAAAATTATTGCTTAGATGCAATATTTTTTTTTTCATATAATTGATTCACGTTTTTGTATCTTGTAAAGCAGCAAACACATATTGCATGGATTTAGATATTATCTGCAACAATCTTTATCGCTATAAAAAAGAAAATTTCTGGGTTAAAAATGTCAATATTAAAAATATGAATTGTTTGAAAGACATATTCCAGTGAAATAACCATTCAGTACTTAATTAACTACAACACACAGCACTCAACAAAGGTTCTTTTATATACATTTATACTTTTGTTCTACATCCTTCATGTCCTTTATTTGCTGTAAGAGGCTTCAGTATTGAAAGAGCTCTTTGCAGCTTTAGAATCACAGCATCATAATGCTCGACCTTGATCATCAGGTTTCTGATTCTGAACAAATGCGAAAGCAGAAAAATGTGTGGATGAGGTACAGTATGAGGAATTTTGTTACATGGACTTAAAGTAAACCTCACAACCTCATGTTCAGTGGTAGGCACACTCATATGCATATGAATTCATGCGTTTAAGAATCCAAAAAAACAAGTAAAATAAAAAGTTTCTAAGACAAAGGCAACAACAAAAAGCAAAGTTAGTCTTTGTTCTAACTAAATGAAATATAGATACAGGTGCAAGGACTAACATATACACAGAAAATATGCAGCAGAACTCTTGTGTTCACTTGTGCATACATGCAAAATTTTACCATGTTACCTTCAATTATTTCCACACTGGCTATAGAACACTATTATTCTTTGGACAGTATGCTGAATAATTTAAAGAAAACTGCTTATATCACAAGACTTTAATCATTTACTACTTGCCAACCACCCATAGACTTTAAACGTGCAGGCAGTAGCAATTTATCTCTGCATGGATGTTCTAGAACGTCTGTGTAAAGAGCGCAGCTGCACATTAATTGTACAGCTGTGCAGGGGGAAAGCTGGCTGTCAGTGACAGCTGGGCTCTCCTCTGAGAAGACAGAGATGTTTTTTTTACCATCCCTGACTTCTCCATCGCTCAATGATTGCTGTATACACAGATATGCAGGCAGCCTCCCGGCGCCAGCGGTCACGTGACTGCTGGGGCTTGGTAACTGGCTGAGCCACTGAGTCTTAACAGACCCAGGTTAGCTTTGCAGTCACTATAGGGGATGTATTTCCCCTGTAACTGGGGCTAATATACACAATCTAAAAAGAAGTGATAGAAAAATGCCCCTCAAAGGACTTTTTCTGATCTTAGGGGGGACGCAATATGCACATCAAAGTAACAAAAAAGTACACACACAAAATAAAATGTTATTAGCATAAAATACTAACCCTCCAACAACCCTAAGCTTTATGTGAACTTCATATACAGTTGAAACCAGAAGTTTACGTAAACTATATAAAAAGACACATATGCATGTTTTTTCTCACTATCTGACATGACATCAGAATAAACCTTACCTGTTTTAGGTCAGTTAGGAGTATCAAAATTATTTATATTTGCCAAATGCCAGAATAATGAGGGAGAGAATTTTTAAGGCATTTTTATTACTTTCTGCAAAGTCAAAACTTTACATACACTAGGATTACTATGCCTTTAAACAATTTGTGACTTCCTATATGATGATGTCATGTCTTTGAAAGCTTTTGATTTATTGGTTTATTTATTGAGATCAGGGCTTTGTGATGGCCACTTCAAAACATTGACTTGGTTATTCTTAAGTCAATTTATTACTAGTTTGGTAGCATGCTTTGGGTCATTGTCTATTTGGAATACCTATTTCCTCCCAAGCTTTAACTTCCTGACAGCTGTCTTGAGATTTTTCTTCAGTATTGAAACATAATCATCTTTCCTCATGATGCCATCTATTTTGTGAAGTGTACCAGTCCCTCCTGAAGTGAAATAACCCCACAACATGATGCTGCCATCCCCATGTTTCACAGTTTCCAAGCTTCTACCTTTTTCCTCCAAATGTAACAATGGTCATAATGGCCAAACAGTTGAATTTTAGTTTTGCCAGACCACAGGGCATGTCTCCAAAAAATGTAGATCTTTGTTCCCATGTGCATTTGCAAACATTAATCTGGCTTTTTATGTTTCTTCTGGAGTAATGGCTTCTTCCTGGCAGAGTGGCCTTTCAGCCCATCTTGATACAATACTCGTTTCACTGAAGATAATGACACAATCTTACCAGCTTCTACCACCATCTTCACAAGGTCTTTTGCTTTTGTTCTTGGGTTGACATGCTCATGTCGGACCAAAGCAAGTTCATCTCTGAGACACAGAACTCGTCTCCTTCCTGAGCAGTTGGATGGCTGCACATTCCCATCTTGTTTGTACTTGCATATAATAGTTTGTACAAATGAATGAGGCTCCTTAATGTATCTGAAAATTGCACCCAAGCATGTTCCAGACTTTTGCAAGTCTACAATTCTCTTCCAGATATTTTGGCTGATTTCTTTAGACTTTCCCATGATGTTACACAGATGTGTCTCTAATTAACTCAGATGTTGCCAATAAACCTATCAGAATCTTTCAAAGACATTACATCATCATATGGGCTGTCCAAAATTGTTTAAAGGCATAGTAATCCTAGTGTATGTAAACTTTTTACTTTGCAGAAAGTAATAAAAATGCCTTAAAAAAATCTCTCTCTCCATTAATCTGGTATTTGGCAAATATAAATAATTTTGGTAATCCTAATTGACCTAAAACGGGTAAGGATGATTCTGATTTCATGTCAGATAGTGAGAAAAACTACATGTGTGTCTTCTTATATAGTGTATGTAAACTTCTGGTTTCAGCTGTAAATGTATGTGATTCAAATGTGACAAAATTAGTGCCACTTTTCCTATAAAAAATTTATTAATTAAAAAAAGTGAATAAACATTTTTTAATTCTTTTACTATCTTCCCTGACTTACAATGTTCCGACGACCATCTGTCTCTTAGAACCGCACACTTATGAGGTGTGGCTCAGCATGCTGACAGCACACACTAAGCCATGCCCCATAATACTGTCAAAACTTTGCTAGCCTTTCTCTGCCCACTGTGTCTTCTGGTCGGCATAGCAGCTCCTTTTTACCTTCCTCCCATGCAGCGAGCACAACAGCTCTCCTTCAAGCCATTCTGGTCTTGCACTGTCATCGCCAGCTTAGCAGATCTTTTCTTACTGCTCCCAGTCTCCCCACCCCTTCTCATTCGCTCCAATGTCAAATAAACTATGGTACACCCATACAATTAGCACATGTGTGGCATGCCGGTATTCATAGTTGTGAAACTACAAGTGCCAGCATTAAACACAACAACCCATGTAATAATTGTATGGTGCCTGACTAGTACATGTTTTTAACATGCGCTGCTGTGGTATTCTGATACTTGTAGTTCCTTGTTCAACAGCAGCTAGTAGCTGTGGAACTACAAGTGACAGAGACAGAAACTGGGTGACATCTCCTAAACAGGGGCATAGACAGCAGAACAAATATAAAAGGGGTATTAACCCTTTCCTGTTCTACCCAAAACCAAACAAAATTCTGGAGTTACATTTAATAAATGTACCTGTTCAGACTTACAAATTCAACTTAAAAAGATTTTCACATCAAGTGAAATTGATGTGGGAAGCTTGAAAATTAAATCATAAACAATTTCAAAGTTCATCATTATAAAAATTTCTGTACCATTTTTGTTTTAGAAAGACGATGAATAAACCAGCTCACCAGCCACAGGGAAGCACGGATTATGAGTAGTCATCAACTGCATAGAAGAAAAATCGTAGAAAATCCAGCTTCTTCCATAAAACAAAATCTTTATTCCACGTAATTAAAACATGGCACAGAAACAAACAGGAAACCACTTGTGCGCTTCAGGAATCTAGTACCCTTAATCATAACTGTTTCCTATTTGTTCCTGTGTCATGTTTTAATTAAATGGAATAAAGATTTCGTCTTAAGGAGAAAGCTGGATTTTCTACCATTTTTCTTATATAGTTACATATTATGGTTGAAAAAAGACAACTGTCCCTAAAGTTCAACCTAGGGTGGGGAAAATGTGGGTGAAGGGAGGAGGATAAGGAGTTTAAGCCTAGTTTCCTCTACGGATGAAAGCTTTGAAACCCATAAGGCAAGAACCAATCTGCTCCAAGGAAGATTTCATTTCTGATCCCAGAGTTTCCATCAGCCTGGATCTAGAATTTTATATGACTACATACGTATTAATATTCTTTATTTTAGTTATCTAAGCCTCGCAACTGTTCCTGCTGTGACCAGCTCCTCAGGCAGGCTATTCTACAGATTTACAGTTCTCATAGTGAAGAAGGCTTTTCACCTCTGGAGATTGAATCCTTTTTTCTCCCGCCGAAGGAAATGTCCCCTTATCTTTTGAGTTGGCTTTACATGAAATAATTTTTCCCAATACTTTTTGTAGGTACCATTTATGTACTAACATAAATTAATCATGTCTCCCTGGAGCCATCTTTTCTCAAGACTAAATAAGTTCAATTCTTTTAACCTCTCCTCATAACTAAGATGCCCCATTCCTCTTATAAGTTTGGTTGCTCATCTTTGCAATCTCTCTAGCTCATTACATATTTTTATAAACTAGAGCTCAGAACTGAACAGCATATTCCAAGTGAGGCCACACCAATGCTTTACACAGCGGTAAAATTACATCCTTGTCCCGCGAGTCCATGCCTCTTTTAATACATGCCAATATCTTGCTTGCCTTATAGGCAGCTGATTGACACTGCATGCTGTTCGGTAGTCAATGATCTACAAGAATGCCCAGATCTTTCTCAACAAGCGATTCTCCCAGTTTTTCTCCCCTTAGAATATATGATGCCTGCAGATTATTCGTACCCAGATGCAGAACCTTACATTTATCCACATTGAACCTCATTACCCAAGTGGATGCCCAAGCACTCAGTGTGTTCTGGTCTGCTTGCAATTTATGAACATCTTCCATAGATTGCACTACACAACATAGCTTGGTATAATCTGCAAAAATAGAAACCGTGCTGTTAATTCCCTCCACTATATGATCATTAAATACATTAAATAAAAGAGGACCTAGTACTGAGCCCTGGGGCACACCACTCATAACTGGAGACCACTCAGAGTAGGAATCATTTACCACCACTCGCTGAGTACGATCCAATAGCAAGTTTTTAACTCCTTACCGCTGGAGCCAGTTTTGGCCTCTCTGACAGAGCCCCATTTTTGAAATCTGGCATGTGTCACTGTATGTGAGAAAAACTTTTTGACACTTTAACCCATCCATGTGTTTCAGAGATTGTTTTCTCGTGACACATTGTGCTTTAAGATAGTAAGAAATTTTGGTCCAAAAAGTCCTTGTTTATTTGTGAAAAATATCATAGTATCATGAAAAATTAGAAAAAATTACCATTTTCAAACTTCAAAAATTTCTGAATGTAAACAGTTATTCCACTCAAAATAGTTTATAAATAGCATCTACCATATGACTACTATAGGTTGGCATCATTTTTTTAAATATCTTTTTTTTTTTTTTTTACGACATTAGGGGGCTTAGAAATTTAGTAGAAATTTTCCAATTTTCAAGAAAATTTGCAATATACTTTTTTAGGGAGCAGTCCAGTTCTAACGTGATTTTGATTGTTCTGTATGTTAGATACCCCCATAAATGACTTCATCTAAGAAACTACACCCCTTAAAGTATTCAAAATAGCATTTAGGAATTTTATTAACCCATTAGTTGTTTCACAGGAATTAAAGCAAAGTGGAGGTGAAGTTTCAAAATGTCACTTTTTTTTGCAGATTTTAAATTTGTATCCATTATTCAAAAGAACACAGTAGATGTGATTAGGGAAATGCAACTTAATATTGATTCCCCAGATTCTACCATTTTCAGAGAGATGTGGCCTTAGTGTGCTATTTGGCTCAACCACAAGCCCCAGAATAGGAGGAGCACCTACCAGACTCTGCGGTCTCATTTTCATTACGATTTTATTTAGGCGCCATTTCAGGTTTGCGGCCACCTTAAGGTGCTAAAACTTAATAAACACCCCTAAAAATACCCCATATTGGAAACGACACCCCTTATGGAATACATCCAGAGGTGTAGTGAGTATATCGACCCCACAGGTGTTTTAGCATTAGGCTGGGAAAATTAACAATTTGTTTTTTCCAACAAACTGCGATTTTAGCTGAAAATGTTTCATTTTTACAAGAAATCCAAAAAAAAAGCACCCCACATTTTGTTACACAATTTCTTTCAAGTTCAACAATACCCTACATGTGGGTGTAAACTGCTGTTTGGGCGCTTGACAGGGTGTATAAGGGAGGAAGCGCTATTTGGCTTTTGGAACGCAGATTTTGGTGGGGCCATGTCACATTTGCAAAGCTCCCAAAGTACCAGAACAGGTGAAACCTTTCAAAATTTGCCTCATTTTGGATTCAACACGGATCTCATCTAGAGGTGTATTGTGCATTTTGGGTGCACAGGAATTCTATAGTTTGTTTTTTAGTATTGGGCTATGAAAATGGGGGGAAAAAACGCAGTTCCGCCATTGTTTTTTGGGATTCATTTTTACAGTTTTCACCGTACGGGATAAATGACAAGAAATCTTTACTACGGGGGTCAGTACAATTGCAATGATATAAATTTTATATAGTTTTTTATGTTTTATTACTTTTACACAATATAAATAGGTCTATAAAAAATTGTGTTTTTATGTTGTCTTATTCTGACAGCCATAACTTTTTCATTACTCTGTATACGGAGCTGAATATGTGCTTGTCGTTTGCGGGATGAGTGTTGACATTTGATTTAGTACCATTACAGAGTGCATTTGATGCTTTGATCACTTTTTATTTAGTTTTTAGTGAGGTATTTTGAACAAAATACAGCATTTCTGGTAGAGTTTTTTATTTTTATTTTTTACAGCAGTCACTGCGGTATAAATGACATGCTAGCTTTACTCAGCAGGTGAATATGATTACAGCGATACCCAATTTGTATATTTTTTATGTTTTACTGCTTTTACACAATAAAAATACTTTTATTCAAAAAGGAAAACACGTATCTGCATCGCCATATTATGAGAGCCATAACTTTTTTATTTTTCTGTGTATGGAGCTGTATAGCAGTTTGTTTTTTGCAGGATAAGTTGACATTTTTATTGGTATCATTTTTTGGGGACAAGACTTTTTGATCAGTTTTAAATCCGTTTTTTGAAAGGCAGGGTGAAGAAAGTACTATAATCCTAGTAGTGTATTTTTATTTTTAACAGTACTCACCATGCAGTATCTGTGATAAGTTAACTTTACTCTGTGGGTTGTTGTAATTATGGCGATAGCCAATTAATATAATTTTTTATGTTGACGCACTTTAAAAAAAAAAAAAAAGAAGTGTTTTTATTGTGTAAAACAATATTTATCCATCGCTATCTTCTGAGAGCCATAACTTTTTTTTATTTTTCTGTATACGGTGACTAGAGATGGGCGAATTTCTCAAAAATTCGATTCGGTCACTTCGCCGAATTTTCCGACAAAATTCGTTTCGTTCCGAATTACTTCGGCACGAATCGCGTTAAAAAGCAGCTATTTCCAGGCTGCACAGAGCCTGCAAGGTGCTGTAGAACGTTGTGCCATGCTTAAATATGCAGAGGGAGCTTGGTTTGTTCTTCATACAATGTTGTGTTTTAGTATGACACGCAGATGACTGCCGCCACTCTTAGAATCGCTTCACTATAAAATTCCCTGGGCACATAAGAGGGCAAAACTGACCAAAAAACTCAAGCAGGAATGTAAGCCTGATAAAGTCATGCCAGCGAAAGCTGGAAAAAAAACAAGCTAGAGCTCAGGTGGCAACATTAGTGACAGAGTGTGGAGGAGACGGCGGCAGCCACAGCAGCATGAGGTCAGGCAGTTTGGCACAATGGGCATTCTGGGGGTTTGGGAAAACACGAGGAAGCCACAGAGTTTGGGACAATGACTGAAGCGGAGGTCACGGCGGCAGCAGTAAAGAGTCAGGCAGTGTCACAATGACATTCTGGAGGTGGCAAAACAGGAGGAAGCCACAGAATGGCACAATCCAACAGGTTTTGGGGTCAAAGGCGGCAGCAGATGAGATCAGGCAGTGGGACAATGACATTCTGGAGGCCAAAACAGTAATTAGGCCACAGAGTGGGACAATAACAGTGTGGAGGTCACGGGCAGCAGATGAGATCAGGCAGTGGCACAATGACATTCTGGAGGCGGCAAACAGTAAATTAGGCCACAGAGTGGCACAAATCACCAGTGGTGGAGGGCACGGTCGGGGCGTCAGTTGGCCCGGGCCTCCCAAGGGGCACGGGGCCCGTATGAGATCAGGCATGGCACAATGCATTCTGGAGGCGGCAAAAAGTATTAGGCCACAGAGTGGCACAATCACACAGTGTGGAGGCCCAGGGCCGGCAGAGTAAAAGGTCAGGCGTGGCACAATGATTTTTGGGGGAAGGCGGCAAAACAGTATTGGGCCACGATGGTAACAATGATACAGTGGGGAAGGTCCCCAAACAGCATCAGCATAAAGGATCGGGCCCAGGGAAAATGAAAATTCTGGGGGCGGCAAACAGTATTGGGCCACGAGGGGCCCAATGATAAAAGTGGGGGGGGTCACGACAGCAGCGGGCATGAAAATTCAGGCAGTGGCACAATGCCCATTCTGGAGGCGGCAAAACGGGTTTTTCCCCAAAGAGGGGCACAATCACAAAGTGTGGGGGTTAAACGGCGGAAAGCAGTATAAATCAGGCAGGGCACAATGACATTCGAGGGGGCCAAAACAGTTTTTAGGCCACAGAGTGGCACAATGAAACAGTTTTGGGGGGTTCACAAGAAAGCAGCATAGACCCAGGCAGTGGCACAATGACATTCCGGAGGCGGCAAAACAGTATTAGGCCACAAAGTGGCACAATCAAAAACCAAAGTTTTGGATTTCACGACGGGCACAAAAGGAGATCAGGCCAGGGGCACAATAAACATTTTTGGGGGGAAAAAAAAACGGGGAGGATGGCCACAAGTGGGCACAATGACGAGAGGGTTCACGGCGGCGCACAAAAAAGGGCAGGCAGGGGCACAAAAAACACAGGGGGGGGAGGACTTTGGCAGCACCCCACACAGCACCATAGGTCAACAGTGCACAATACACAGTGGGGGAAATGTCACTAAACCCCCAAAACCCAGCAGCAGCGGGAAGGGTCAAAAGATTTGGCACAATGACAGAGGGGTTGAGGGGGTTTGGCAATCCCCGTCCCTGGTAAAGAGGGGTGGTGGGCAGATGGGAAACAAGCCCAGCAATGTGGGGAAAGGGGGCGGGTGGGGGCCATCAAAAAGTGGTGAGGCAGGTAGTTTGAACCCCAACTAAACCCCAAGGCATTGGGTTGGAAATCCGGGCCGACCCCACGCCTGATTCATCTTGACAAAGGTCAGTCTTTCCCCAAAATTTCCCGGGGGAAAAACGGGTTCCCCTTTGGGGAAACGAGTCCCCCCCCACTAAAACACCCGCCGGGATGCCACACTACTGCCGGGGCGGGACAGCTTCCCCCCCCCCACTCCCAAACTCGGCAAGGGTTGGGGCCACACATCCAGTTTGGCTGCCCAGAAATCCAGGGGGATCTTCAAACCCTGAGGTGGCAGATTTCTGCCCAAAGTGGGCCAAAACCTTTTGGGTTCAGGAAATGCCCCCGGGGGGGCCCTTTGCTGCGGGCTTCGGCGACTGCCCTCCCCAAATGGGCCCGGGGGGAAGGGGAAGCTCTAAACCGGGTGACCCCAGACTTGGGGTTACTACTGTGGAGCTGGTACTGCTCCTACCCCCCCCCCCTTTCCCCCCCAAGCACCCGCGGCAGTATTACGTGAGCGCTGGGGAAACCCCCCCGGGGTCAACCTGTCAGAGGGGGGACGATGCCCCACATAGGCAGCGGGCCAAAACCTGAATACGGGGGATTTCCCTATATTTTTAATTTTTGGTTTTCCCTTTTCAATAGGGGGAAAAAAGGGGCTCCCTTTTTGGCCCGGGTAGCGGGGGTTCCAATGGGGTGGAGACCCAAGAATCATCCCTCGCCGGATGCTGACTATTCGGTTTGTCACAAGCCGGGCCCAAATTAACCCATGCGGGGGGGCCCCACCCCACAAGTGCCTCCGGGGGGCCCCTGCCTCCATTTCCAAATGTATACTGCCACGGTGCGGGGGGTCACCTGCCTCGTTTTCCTCTCTCCACCCCACCTCCTCCACTGCCCCTGCTCCTCCTTCTTGCCCACCGGGTTTAAAAAAAAATTCCATTTCTTTTCACCAACAATGCTTCTGCCCCCAAATGTCCCCTCCCCTCCTCCTCCTTTCACCCCCCCCCCGGAACTCTTTGGGGGCCAACGAGTTTGTAGTCGCCACCCCTTCCAGTCCCCCCCCCAGACAGATTTTTCACCCATTGTTCCGGACAAAAAAGCGGGGAAAATGATTTTTATATCATCCCTATTCCGGGCCCCCCCTGACAAATAACGTCCCCCCTCCCAAAAGGGGCCTCAACAAAGGGCGGGTTTGCCCACGCATGAGTTTCCACTGGCAAACCATCAAAGTTACACGGGGGGAGAAACTTCTTTTCTCCCCTTTGGATCATAAAAAAACGTTAATGGCCTTTTTTCTGTTCATCAGCGGTTTCCAACATGTGCAGGCGGGAAATTTCCCGGGTGGGGAAAACATCGCTTTATCAAGGTTTGGGGGGAAAGGGCCGTTCCCCCGTTTGCAACTCGGGGAGGGTTTTCCGGGCCTTTGAAGAAGGGAAAAAAGGGGCATGCAAAAAATTTTTCCGGGCCATTTCAAAATGTTCTGAAATCTTGGAAAACTTCGGGGAAACCTTTTAAAAACCAAAATTGAACACGTGCCCCATGCAGGGGGGGCATGGACCACCCCCCCTCGGGGCAGCGCGGAAAACCATGTTCCCCCCAAATTGCCCCGTCCCCAAAGGGTTTCCCCGATTTGCATTTTTGGCGCGAGAAAGCCAAAACATCGTTTTCCCTTGTTTGCATGACGGGGGCAGTTCCCCCCCTGTGTGACTTCGTTCGCCGAGGCAACCCCAGGTGTAGAACTGCTTAAAACCGCTGTCCCCTTACACATGTGGTTGGAGGACCCAGAAACTTGGGGGCTGATTGGGGGGGTGGTGAGGGGGGGGGTCGGACTTTTGGGCCGGTGCAGAAATTTTGCCCAACTTTGGGGGAAAAAAGGGGCGCTCCTGTCCAATTTGGGTTGGGGGTGGGGCCGGGCTGGAACACTTTTAACCCCAGTGGGCCATAAAGGACATGTACTGCCCAAAACCTGTTACAGCTCCAGACTTCCCGCGTTTCCCCGGGGTGCCCCTTTTGGAAAAACCGAAAAAGCTCAAGGAACTCCCCCACCTTCTTTTTCAAACATATTTATAAAATGCGGTACTTTTTTTTTTGAAAAGAAATTCCGGCTTTAACTCCCCATTTTTGGCTGGGAAACAAGCTTTTTTTTCTTTTGAACGGTGCAGAGTCCACCATTTGGGAAAGGGAGGGACTGCAGACCAACAACTTTGGGCCCAACGGCACTGCTGCACCTTAGGTTTGGTTTGGGAAACCATAGGGTTGGGCTCTTTAAAATGCCTTCGCGGAACGCTGCGGGCGCCATGAGTAGCGAGGAGCAGGAGCATCGGACCCGGGAGTTGATGTCAAAGAGAAACAGCTCCCTTTTTCCAGATGGGGTTGACCTTGAGGGGCTGAAAATGGCATGAAATGCCACTGGGCCGCTGCGGGCGCTGCTGCGGGCGGCGGCAGGTTTGGACCACCCCCCAATTTTAGCCACTTTTTTCCCTCCCAGGCCCCCGGATGGTAAACGCTGCATGTTTGACGCGGGGCCGTGGTGCCAACTAGCTTCCCTGTCCACGTTCCCTTTCTGCCCACAGATTTTTCCAATCCCCCATATTTTGGCTCCCCCGGGTTTGTCTTAGCAAAGAACTCCCCGACACCGCCGAAAATCGGTTTTTAAAACCCCCCAAACCCCCCAGGCTCCCCCTTTGGAGGACCTACTCCCGGGCCGTTTGCCTCGCTAAACCCCTGGGGCCTCACTTTCTTTTGGACCTCAAGGGGGTTTTTTTTACCCCCCGGGGCCCGGGCTTGGCCCCCCGACCTAAACACTGTTTGCTATCCCTGCTGACCCCCCCACGGCCACAAACCCACTTGCGGGCTGCGCGGGGTTTCCTGACCGAAAGGCGACGCCCTCTTCCCCCTAAACGATGTTTGAACCCCTTCCCTCCCCGGGGGCCCCCCAAATTTGGGGGTCGGATACATCTTCATCTTTTTGTTTTTTTTTTCTTCACTCCCTTTCCTCATCACCGGTTTTTTGGTTTGCCGGGGCGACCTTCACAACATAAACCCCCCAAAGCCACTCCCCCATCTATACTTTGCCGCCTACGGGCAAAAAGGGGCAAGGCCCCTTTTAAAATTATTGGGGCCCCCCCCAAATTTTTCCCCCCCCCCCTGCCCAAAGGTAAGGGCTTTGGGCGGGGGGCCCTGCCCCCCCCAAAACTTTTTTTTCAACCCCCTCGGCTTTTAATTAGGGGGTGGCCCCCCTAAAAAGGGCCCAAAAAGACCAAAAATTTAAATGTAATTTCCACGGGGCCTGAGGTTTTTGGATTGGGAAAAAAAAAGGTTTTTTTGTTTTTTGAAAAGGACAGGTTTTGAGGGGCCCCGGTTTTTTTAAAAACCCGCCTTTCCCCTTGGCGGGCCCATTTTTTCCAATTTAAATGGGGTTTTTGTTTTTTCTGAAGGGTTCCCACCCAAAAAACCCTTTCCCTTGTGGCTGGGGTTTTTTGGGGGAAAGTTTTCTTTTCCGGTGGAAAAGGGAAAGGAAGGAAAAATTTTTTGGGAAAACCTAAGACAACCAATCAAAACCCCTTTGGGAAAATTCCCCTTGAAAAAACAAGGGCGACCTGCCGAAAAAGGATGGGAAACAGCGGGGCCGGGTTTTTGGGGCCTTTTTTCACCAAGGAAACCCCGGGTTTTCAAAAGTTCCCCCTTGTTTGTGTTTTTGGGGACCGGGCCCTTTTTTTTTCCGGGAAAAAATGTTTTTGGGAAAAAAGGCCCAACCCCCCAAAAAACCTTTCCCAAAAAAAAAAGTTTCCCCAAAAAAAGGCCGCAACAAATTTTTCCAATTTCTTGGGGAAAAAAATACTTGTTTTTTTTTTTCCAAAAAATTTTTTGGGAAAAACAAGACAAAAAAAGGTTTAAAGGTAAAATTGGAAATTTTCCCCTGTTTTTAATTAAAATTTTTTTCCCCCAACCCTTTTTTAACTTTTTTTTCCAAAAAAAAAGGGAAAAACCCAGAAACCAAAACCCTTTGGGGGAAAAAACCCCCTTTTTGAATTAAATTTTGCCGCCCCCAACCAAATGGCCGGGGAAAAATTTTTTTTTTTTTTGGGGGGGGTTCGGGTAAAAAAAAAACCCAAACCCGGGTGTTTTTTCCCCCCTAAATTTTTGTAAAAGGGCCCCACAAAAAAAGGCTTGAATTTAAACCCTTTTCGGGGGCCAAAAAAATTAAAAGGCTTAAAAAGGGGGAAAAAAAAGTTAATTAAAAATTTTTTTGGGTTGAAAAAAAAGGTTTTAATGTTTTTTTTTCCCCAAAAAATCAAAACCCCAAACCAAGGGCAAAAAACCCAACCCCCCCTTTAATTTAAAACCCCTGGATTTTAAATTGCCCCAAAAAATTTTGAGCCGCACAAAACTATGGGCTTTTTTAGCGGTTCCCAAATTCGTTTTTTTCTACCTACGCCACAAAACAAAAATACATTTTTGAAAATTTAACCTTTGCTTTTTGAATTGGCCTACGGGAAAAATTATATATTTTGGGTTAAAAAAAGAGGGTTTCTTGGGGCAGCAAAAAACCAGCAAAAAAAACCTTTAAAATTTAAACCCCTGGATGAAAATTTGCCCAAAAATTGAGCCGCCCCAAAAACTATAGTTTTTGTAGCTTGTTAAAATTTGCTTTGTTTTCCCTTTCACCCCCAAAACAACAAAGATACAGTTTTTAATTTAAACCCTTTTGCTTGTGAATTGGGCCAACAGAAAAAATTTATATTTTTTTGGCGTTGAAAAAAAACGGTTTTTTTGGGTAGCAAAAACCAGCAAAACAACGTTTAAAATTAACCCCGGGAAAGTAAATTGCGAATAGAATTGAAGCAGCCAAAAATGAATTTGGAAACTTGTTTTGTAAAAACCCTTTTTTCTTTAAATAAAAAACAAAAGGAACGGGCTTAAAATTCCCACTTGGATTTTTAATTTTTATATGCAGCTGCAGGGGCCCGCACACTGGATTTCAATCCCAATCCCCCCAAAAAAATTAGAAAAAAACTTTAAAAGAAAACAGTCTCTGAGACAAGCGAACCCCCCCACAAAAACCCGCTTATAAAAAAAAAATTCTTCAGAAAAAGCTATCATCCGCGGCAGCACCTTCCCAAAGAAAACAGTGAGAGGAGGGGTGACCCCCGGCGTGGGCCCCCGGACTTATATAGTGGGGGGACGCCCAACAAAAAACCCCCCCCTCCTGATTGGCTTCCCCTCTGAAACATGCCCATGCGGGCAAAGCCTTTCTTCCTCCCGGGGTGCTTTGCCCCATGTACCCAGTCTCGCGGGGCCTTTTTTATCAATCAAAAGCACACTTCTTCACCCCAAAGGGAAAACCCCAAAGTTCGACTTCGTTTCCGAACCGAAGTTTTCCGAAATCTAAAAAATTCCCCTTCGTTGAACCCGTTTTCGCCCTTTTTCCTAAAAAGTGCCCTGAAAGGATTTTTTTTTTGGGGGGTTTTTAAGGGATTTTTTAATTGGTACAAATTTGGGCCCGTTTATGTGATTTTTTGAAGCTTTTATGTTTGGGTACTTTTTTTTTTTTGATCTTTTTATCATTGGCATTTGTTGGGGGAAAAGGGGCGATGTAGGGTTTTTTTTTTAGTTTTGTTTTGGTTTTTTTATTTTTTTTTCACTTTTTTCACTTTTTTACACTTGTTTACACTTTTTTTTTATCTTTTCCCCATATATTGGTCGCTGTATATTGGTCGCCATGACAACTGTCAGTCACCATACCCCCAAGCTTTTTGGGCAAAGGAACATCACAGACACCCCGGAAGCGACTTACATTTCCCGGGGGCCCTTGATAACAAGAACAAGGGGCTCCCTCCTCCTGCCTCACTTAGCTCCGACATCTTAAATTTACGTCGGAGTTAAGGGTTAAACACCCCTGGCCGGAGCTCAACCTCCGGGTGGGGGATCACATAGACCATGGTAATTTACCACGGTTTCATTCGCGATCGTGCGTGCTTACCTTAAGCCCCCACGATCGCCAGGGGCTATGCATAACATTTGCCGAACACACTTCCCCTAGGGCGATTCAAAGTCCCATGTCGGGAAGGGGGTTTAACCAATTACACCCTTTTGTTCAACCCCAATGGATTTTAATTTACCCAATAAATGCTTATGAGGGACAGTGTCAAACGCCTTTGTAAAGTTTAAAAACACTATATCCACAGCCACCCCTCTATCCAGACTTAGATAGATGTTAAACTTACTGGTCTATAATCACCTGGACAAGACTTGGAGCCTTTTTTGAAGATGGTAACTACATTTGCCTTGCGCCAGTCTCCTAGCACTATACCAGTCACCAGAGAATCTATAACTATCATATACAGGGGATTATATACAGAAAAAGGGGAAAAGAAACATGGCCATACTCACTGCTAGTAAAGCTGAAATGAGACTGAACACAGCATAGAGGCAACATGGGCCCCCATGCTCTTAAAGAAAAATACCCAGGTGCAGCTGATTGGTGGTAATCCATATATCTCTCCACTAGGTGGACAGAAAGCTGCACCTCAAATTGACATCTATTCACATAGCATACAAAAAAGCCAAAACGCCACAGTACCATACGTTGGAGACTAAACAGATGCACAAATACCCATTAAAACAGCCGCTCGCACACCTTCCATGCATGAGGGGGGCGGGTGCTGGTATTCTACTTGCATCCAATCCCATATGTTTGGGCAAAAAAACTATTTTCACAGACTGGAAAAATATCAAATCTGAGGTATTGGTTAACATAATGGCCACTATATTGTAAGCCTGCAATATAGTTGCCATTATGTTAACCAATACCTCATATTTGATATTTCAGATGACGGCATTAAATTATACATCTCTCCTTTGGTAGATGGCATGGGATTATTACATTTCACCTTTAGTAGATGGCATGGGTTTATACATTATACCTTTAGTAGACAGCATGGGATTTCATATTACACAGTTAGTAGATGGCAGGAGATTACATGAGATATTGTGGGCATCTTCAATGCTGGTTTGTAACTGTCACGGTCGGTAGTAGTGGATCCTCTGGACCACCACAAGCGATGGCGTAAGCCATGCCAGGGAGCGGAATCTAAGTAGGTCCCGGTTTTCACCAGAGCCCGCCGCAAAGCGGGATGGACTTCCTGCAGCGGTAGTCTACCAGGTCGCTACCCCTGGCGTGGCTTGTTTGCGGAAGCAGCCGAGGTGTAACGAGGTACAAAATCGTAAGGCAAGCTCGTAGTTGGGGACAGGCAGAAGGTCAGGACAGGCGGCTATGGTTCGTGGTCGAGGACAGGCAGGAAGGTCGGGGCAGGCGGCAAGATTCGTGGTCGAGGAATGGTAGGCAAACGGTACGGTACACGGTAAACAGATAAGACTCAGGAACACTTTCTCTATAGGCAATTGACACTAAAGATCCGGCACAAGACTCAGGAAGGGGCAGGCTTAAATAAGGGCAGTGACCGGCAATGCCCAATTACCGGTGCGTTGGCCCTTTGCCCAATTTCCGGGGGTTTTGGGGCCCTTTAAATTTCACAGAGACGGTTGCTTTTGGTGCCCTAGGGGCGGGGGGATGCCGGAGGGGGGCCGGGGAAAACCTGGAGCTGCATAGGAGTGCCGGCCCGGGGTTACTTGTGGGCACCCGGTGCCGCTGTGGAGGGGACCACGGGTGTTTCGTGGGGCCGGGGGATTTGGGTTTCGCGGGCCCCCCGGGGAAAAGAAATAAAACAGGGATTCCTTATTCCCGGGTTTCTAGCCCCTGCCCCACAGTTCACTTCTCCACCAAAATCCGTTTCGGGTTCCCCCGTCAAACCTTTATTTTACCCCTACATTTTTTTGATTGTCCTCCTTTTCATCCCTAATTTAAATACTCCCGCAACCCCTTTGGGAATTCTCAGATGGAATTTTATCTGTAAAAAAACTATTTTTGGGGGCTTTTCTATTTTTGTTCAAGTGTTCCCTTTAAAGTGTTAATTTTGTACAGCTCATCTCTAGGGGATATGACCGGTGACAAGAGTTTCTCTTTGGGCCCCCCACATGTTGAATAAACCCCTCTCCCCCAGGCAATTATTGGTGGGTATCCGTAATGTTGTGCATTGAGAAAAAAAAAAAAACTCTTTTGGTTCCTGAGAGAAAAAAACCCCAGGCCCTTAGGTGAAGGGTTTAAAAGGGGCCCTAACCAATCTGTTTAAAATTGTAGCTACGTAAAAGCCCTTTGCTACTTGACTTTGCAAAAAACCAAAATTTTTTTTTGTTTGTTGAAAAAGCACCTGTAAAGGAAAGGACAGGGTTTATTTGCAGAGAACCGGACCCCAAAACACCACCCCACCCACAAAACATATATTATATTTATATATATATATTTTATATATTTTTTTGATATTTATTTATATATATTTTTTATTTATAACACTTTTTACTGTATACCCCATCCATTTTGGGAAAAGAAAAAGGTTTTCTTTCCCAACTGTTAAAATTTTTTTTCCCGCCTACAAAGTTGGGGGGGCCCCCCCCCCTGTAATTTAATTTTTATTGTGGGTTTATATTAAACCCAGGGTGAGAATCTAAAAATAATCCAGAAAATCATTGTAAGATTTGAAAAAAATTAATTTGCATTTTATCGCACGACATAAATATTTAATACAATACAACTTAATATTTGGTACGAAATTTTGTTTTCTTTACAGAGGTCGATTTTTCCTGTGTTTTGACCTTTTTTCACAATGAATCAGGGATTTACCCATTCCTTAAGATCTTTTTGGTTTAGGTGGGGTTGCCGCTGGGCTACATTGAGTTTCAGCTACCTTCAAAGATTTTCTATTATGTTCAGGCAGGGATGAAAAATTTCCAGGACTTGAAATGCTTCACGGAGCCCTCCTTGACCATGGCTGTCGTTTAGGTATTGTCATGCGGGGAACCCTCTTTAATGCTCTTTTTTTAAGGAAGGAGGTTGCTGTCCAAAATCCCGCAATACACGGCCCCATCCATCCACCCTTCAAGAAGGTGCAATTGTCATGTCTCCTTTGCAGAAAAGCACCCCAAAAGTATGATGTTCTTGCCCCCATGATCTACGTTTGGTATGATGTTCTTGGTTTCGTACTCTCCTTTTTACTCCCAAACCAGTGAGTGGGTTGATACGAATGTTTACTTTTGGGCTTTTTAGACCAATAACCTTTCCCTGCCTCCCCCGGGTCAAACGTGGCTTGGCAAACCTCAAACAGGGATGGAATGTGCTGGCGTAGGAGGGAACCTTTATGCTCTTCAGGGTTTTAAACCTGACGGGTAGTGTTTTACCAACTGTAATCTTTGGAAAGTCCCACTTATAGGTCTTTGACCAGGGCCTTCCCGTAGTTTGGAATAAATTTCCCGACCTTTTTGAAACATTTTACCCCCCGAAGTTTGTCTTTCATGGAGCTCAGATGAGGGGATTGGCAGTCTTGGGGTTTTTTTTCCCTTTTCTAAAATGCAAACAACTGTTGCTGTTTCTACCAAGTTGCTTGCCCATTGTCCGGGAGCCCACCCCAGCTTGGCGGTTACTTTTGTCCCGGGTGCCTTTGACAGCTCTTTGGGCTTGGCCCCGTGGAGAGTTTAGTGTTGCACGATGTCTTTTAGCAGGTTGTGAGAGCCCGAAAAAATTCTGTGGTTGGTAGGGATCAAAAAAATTATTTATGCAAATAAATGTATTAATTTTTAGAAATTTCAATGTGTTTTTTTGGGTTTTTTTTTTTTTTTTTTATTTAACAGTTGAAGAGTACCTTGTACTATGCCAATGGAACCCGGAATAAAGGGGTTGTTCCGAAAGCGTCGGCTGTTTGTCCATGCCATAGCTTATTTACCTTTTTGTTAAGTCATCTCATCTTGCACTTTTTTTCTCAAGTTCTTGACAAGTTTTAAAGAATTCAAATAAATCGATTGGATTTTATTTATGCAACTCATTGCGTTGAACTCCCGTTTCTCCTCATCGTGAAGCCGGTCTGCACTTCTGTGCATTTGCTTGCTACCTATGATAAGAGTTACAAACCTCTCCAATCCTTGTATGCGAGAAAACTTGCAAAATCACCAGTGTATCAAATACTTATTTTCCCCACTGTACATATCTATATAAATAGATATATAGATAAGTATGCAACAAAGACATTTCATTTCCTGCTTTCCTCTTTTTGGCTTTTAATGTCTTCAGAAATGGGCTTGTATATTTTTTTGACTGCATTTCATGTGTCACATATATTAAACATGTTGTAAGAATTATATAAAAATAAAGCCTACCATATCACCAAAAAGGTAAAAAAAATGTGCACAATAACTAAGCACAAGAAAGCATTATAGCATTTAAACCAGCGTTTATTATGGAAAAGGAAAATGTGCCTAGTCAGGAAGGGGGATAATTGGAACTGTCAGGAACTATTTAGATGGAAAAATTGAACTTGTGAAACACTACATAGATGAGAGTTATCAAAATTAAATTCATAATTTTTACACCAGCTACATATTTTAAATGTCATAATATGTGGCTGTCTAAAAATGGCATAGAATGGCAGCAACCAATATTTTAATTATGAATACCTTCTTCACCCAGCTGGAGTGATACCTTAACATCTGGACTTCCCCAAATGGAAGCAAGAATGGAAAACTACCATGCACAGAGTGTGGGTCTGATCACCAACTCCTTGTAGTCAGTCAGGGTCATGCAAGATCAATCCAATCATTCAGAGAAAACTGGATGTCAGTATGATCCATGCGCAGTTTAATCAGAGTGAATAACTGGTTCAATCTAAGCAGAAAGGAGGGAGTCCAGATGAACTAGGGGCAGAGGTCAAAAGAATCATCAATGACTCTGCTCAATAGCACATGCCATTCAAGAAGCTAGTACACACAAGGAACTGGTTGACTGCAACTACCCTCCGGATCATCAGTAGGAGTTGAATAAGGCCAGAAAAGACAAGAATAACTTCTTGAATGCCCAGTGCATAAACCTTGAAAAAGACTATAAGTAAATAATTCCATGGTGAAACAAGTTAAGAAGCCTCTCTCGCCAAAAAGAACCATTAAAAGATGGTGGGGGAAAAAATTTTTGGCCCGGACATCAAGGAAATTACAAAAAAAAAAGGGAATTATTACAGGACAGCAATGATCCCCCAGGGGAGCCGGTGCAAGGAGGACCCAAAAACTTTAGAAAGTAAAGTGGATGGAGTGCTTAAAAACAAAAAAGGGCATTGATGGAAGTCTTACAGAGCCACTCAAACCAGCCCCAAGAGCAACAATGATAACACTGTGCCAGAAAATTGGAGGACCTGGGCATGGCAAAAGGACTGGAAAAGATCAGTTTTCATCCCTACGAAGAAAGGGCCCAACCCTGGTTTTTTTGTCTTAAAACATGCTCTAACCCCCTAACACAAAGTGTTTCAAAAGCTCAACTAGAAGCAGTTGGACAACATACTTGTTCAAGAACTTCCTTACACCCAAGCTGGTTTCCATAAGGAAATAACCCGTGATCACAAACCTGAGGTTGGTGTAGGAAAGAGGGATTTGGGTTTTTGGATAACGAGGCTGACTTCTGTCTTGGCTACGATCTATGTAGGATGGGCTCACCTAATGGGGGAGGGTGCGCTGTATTGGGGAACAAAATGGCCAAAAAAGTTGGAGGAATATTTTTAAACTAGGGGTGGGGGGGGGGATAATCAAAGTGATGCAGATTGTGAAAATAGAGAGTGGGGGTTAGGAAAAAAAAGGGGGTGGAAAAAGGGGGGGGGGGTGTAGCAATAGTTAAAAAGTCGGAAGGGAAAAAATAAAAAAATGAAAAAATCTCTAAATTGTGCTGCCAAAGCCCGGGTTACCAACAAAATAAAAAGAATAAAAAAACACTAATAGTGAAAAAAAATGAATAGTGGGGATTGGGACATGGCTGGGCGAGAGTCGACTGGGGGTTAACTTCATGGTTACAGTTATTTAGAAGTGACCGTAAACACGGAAAGGGGGGGGGGGGTTGTTCTTGTAAAAAAAAAAATTTTTGAAGCCAAAACTGCGGGGGAAAATTTAGGTCAGGTAATGAACATGTGGAATATTATGGTTTTAAAAATACATGGGAGTAACAATAAAAATAAATAAATAGGGGGGCTCTTAGGCCCCCCCAAATATAAAAGAACCATAGAAGAGTATCCCCAGGCAAATAGCTTTTTTTTTTTTTTTTTTTTTTTTTTTTTGGCAGTTTAATCAGAATGAGGTTGTTTTAAAGGGTGATTTTAATAACCAGCTCAATTGGGAATTTAAACCTGTGCTTCTAAAGGAAACAGGTTTTTGTAATTAACTAATGATAATTACCTTTGCCAATTTGGGGATGAACGATAGAGAAAACCCCTTTGACTTAATATTGCTATAGACCGACAGGTAACAAAGGTTCAGGTTGAGGGGCACCAGGAAATAGTGCCAAATTTAAAAAATTTCCGTTTAGCCTTAATAGAGTTTTTTGTCAAGGAGCCACAAAAAAAACTGAATTTTAGGAAGGCTAATTTTATTCTGCTTAGGGAGGCCTAAACCGTATTGATGGGGACAATGTGTTTAAATATGGCAGAAACAAATAGAATAAAAAAAAAAAATAATATTTGGGATATTTTTAAAAACATCTAGGATTCCACTGTGAGAGGTACATACCTTATGGTATTACAAAAAATTGGAAAAAATGTGGATCAACAGGGATGTTAAAGAGGCAATAAATAACAAAAAGAAAGCGTTTCATCTACTTTAACAGGTGGCTGTGACGAGACGTTAAGAAGCTATATGGAGAAAAATATAGTGTGTAAAATTATGATAAAGGCAGCAAGGTGGAGACCAGAAAGGACATATTGCCATAGAAAGTTAAACTTAACCCCATAATATTTTTTAACTTTATAATAGTATAAGATTAAATCAGAAAATGTTTGGCCCTTAGTAAAATACAGAGGGA
This sequence comes from Phyllomedusa bahiana, assembly GCA_025379985.1. Lineage (NCBI taxonomy): Eukaryota > Metazoa > Chordata > Amphibia > Anura > Hylidae > Phyllomedusa > Phyllomedusa bahiana. The sequence goes on along the minus strand of JAODAL010016584.1, from coordinate 44,741 downwards.
GAGACAGTAGAGGGGCGATTGAGAAAAAAGCAAAATATTAAACTCTTTTTTCTCCCACTTTATTTACCGAGTGAGATGACCTTCTGTTGACTGAGGGATGAGGTAAACTCCAAGTTAAAAGTTTCTTGTCTAACCCAGGAAGCAGTACAGCACCGTTTTAAGAAGATTAAAATAGACCAATCCCCAGGTCCGCATGTTCTAAGGGAGTTAAGTAATGTCTTAGATAGGCCTATTTCTCTAATTTATGGACTGTCTTATAACGGGGTGATGTCCCAAGGATTGGCGCATAGAAAAATGTGGTGCCAATATTCAAAAATGGATCAAAAAGTGATCAAGGAAAACTATAGGCGTAAGATTAACCTCTGTTGTCGGTAAAATGTTGAAGGTTTTTTCTCAGAGATGCTATTCTTGGACTATCTCACTGAAAATAAATTTATAACGCCGTTCCAGCATGGGTTTATGAAGGATTTGTCCTGTCAGGACTAATACATCTGCTTCTATGAGGTAGTCAGTGCTAGATGGATTGGTGTGAGGCATTGGATGTTCATATATCTAGATTTTTCTAAAAGCATTTGATTACAGTGCACATAAAAGGGCGGTAAGTAAATGTTAATGCTTGGACTGGGGGTAAATGTGTGCAAGTGGGTAACTGGCTCAATGATGGAAAACAAGGGGTTGTTATTAAACGGTACATACTCACCGTACTAGTGGGGTAACCACAGGCTCCAGTATTGGGCCCATATCCTCTTTAACTTTTCATTAATGATCTTACTCAGGGATTGCACAGTAGAATATTGATCTTTGCAGACGCTACTAAGCTCGGTAAAGGAATCAACACAAATAGAGGTAAAATGTGTTATTATAAAGGATCTGGATAGGTTGGAGGCCGAGTGCAGAGAATGGCAGATGAGGTTTAATACAGCTAATGAAGGTTATGCACATGAGGAAGAAAATCCATTTCATGACTACATGTTAAATGGAAAAAAGGTGGACCTTAATAAAAGTGACATGGGAGTAGGAATGGGAATCTGGTGGACAATAAACTTAATTGTAGCAGCAGTGTCAGACAGCAGCTGCCAAGGCAAAATGGATCATGGGGTGTATTAAAAAGTGCATAGATGCACATGATCGAGGAACATTTATTCTCCCATTATATACAAGCCTCTGGTTGACTCTATGGAATATTGAGTACAGTTTTGGGAACACTGCCACAGGATAGAATTGTAGAGCTTGAACAGGTACAATGGCGGGCATCAAAATAATAAAAGACCGAGAGGACTGCAAATACCCATGGTATTATTAGCAAGATTAGGGTTATTTGGTTTAGAGAAAAAAGGATGGCTTAGAGGGACATAAATAATATGTTTAAATACATCAAAGGTCAAAATAGAGATCTCTCCCAAGATTTATTTATAACTGGACTGTATCCCGAACCATGGGGGCTTCCTCTACTGTCTTGGAGGTACGAAAGTTTCGCATAAACATTGAAAGGGTTTATTTACTGTTTGAGCAGTGTGACTGTGGGAATTCTCGGCCAGAGGACTTGTCACTGTGAATTCAATAACAGAGTTCAAAAAGGGGTTGGATGCATTTATGGAGCGTAATAACATAACAAGTTTATAGTGCCTAGGTTTCTGGAGAGCGGTCATTGATCCAGGGATTTTTCGATTGCCAGATTGGAGTCGGGAACAATTTTTCCCTAAAATGTGGACATGATTCTACCTCATGGTTTTTTTTTTGCCTTTATTTGGATCAACATCTTAGCACATACAGGGTGTAGAAACTGCGTGACACCGCGTGCTTACTCATTGTGATTGATGTGAGCAGGACTTGTGGTGACTGATTTAGGTGTGGTGGTGGGAGGGGAGGTGGACATTGGCGCAGGGCAGCAGTTTGACAACGTGGTGGAGAAAGGCATCTCCTATCCAAGTTTGTGGTGTGGGCTGGGCAGGAAGCAACATTCAACCAGGGCATTAAGTTACATGTACTGGCCAATGACTTGTTTACAGCACCACTTGTCCGCACTGCTGTGCATCTTGTTTTTTTTGAAGCAAACCGATAAGCTCAATGGACTGGCTCTACATTATTTGTGGATGGCTATTACTGCCTTTTTGGTAGAGAAATTACGCTTGGAACGCTTCACTTCGGCTTGGCACAAGCCATTAGTTCTCTGTAACAGTGCAGAGTCCACCATTTGAAAGGAGGGACTGCAGTACCAAACAACTTGGCAGGAGACAGTCAGCTTTGCACCTATAGGATGGTTGGGATCATACTGTTGTTCTCTTTGCATCGCCTCATTGAATGACTGCTGCGCCATAAGTAGCGAGGAGCTGGAGATCTGGACTGGGAGTTGATGGCAAAGGAGAATCAGTCTCCATGCTGCAGAGGTGGTGGAGGCCTTGACTGGTGAAATGGCATGCATGCACTGGGCACTGCCGCTGCTTGCTGTTGCTGCGGGCGGCAGGATGGACCTCCACATCTGTGCCACGTTTCTCCCAGGGCCACCGGTTGGTGACTCGCAAGTGTTGACGCAGGGTCGTGGTGCCAATGTTATCTCCCTGGCCATGCTTCACTTTCTGCCCACAGATTCTACATATACCCATATTTGTCTCCTCCGGTGTCTTAGCAAAAAACTGCCACACTGCCGAGTAGCTGATTTTACCACCAACGCTCCGCACTGAGTACTACTGCCGCCGCTGCCTCGCTGAGCCTCTGTGCCGCTACTCTCTTGGACCTGCGAAGCGGGTTTTCTACCCCATGGCTGTTTGGCTCCCGACCTCGCACTGCTGCTACCCTGCTGACTCACGGCCACACTTCCCACTTTCTGGCTGCGCTGCTGCCTGACGCACACGCTGACGTCCTCTTCTCCTGACGATGATGAAGGCCTTGCATCACCCGGCTCCCAAGTGTAGTCGGCTACATCATCATCGATTATTGTTGGATCTACACTGCTGTCCTCCTCAACGGTCTTGGAATGCAGAGGCTGACCCCTTGCCACATGACCTCCCATGCCACTCTCCACATCCATACTTTTCCGCCTACTGCAAGAAGCAGGGGATATCGGCCCCATTTCTTCGCTGCCAAGTAGCTACTGACTGTCCTTAAATTGTTCATCCTCGCTGTATAGTGGCGCTGAGCCCCGACCACATAGTAGATCTCTGGCTGAGGGAACCGGACGGGACAGAGGCGGGTTGAGGACAGGTGAGGGCCGCTGACCCGCTCCCGGACCATGCCAACTAAGGGTTGTGTCTGACGTTCCCACCGACTCTTGCTGGGGTTGTCAGATGTCATCTGGGAGGAAGTGGATGACGTAGTCAACCAATCAAGAACCCTTGGGTTTCTGGTCAACAAACGGCCGCTAGATGACACCGGCAGTTCTGGCCTCACCGAGTCACCCCTGCTGCGACGTCCCCTTACTGTGCTGCGACCTGTGCCTGCTCCAGGAATGTTTGTGCCACTGCCACTCACATGTGAAGAGCCTGCCACCTCTCTGTCTGACATACATTTTGATCAAAAATTTACAGACTCTGTTTAATGAAGATAAATACACATCCTGTATTTCACTCCAAATGAACCCTCTAACAGGCTTGGGTAACCCTCGGATATTAAATTGCGCTACAGAAATCACCAGAAAAAAATTAACTGGTATGTGGCGTGTAAAAATGCTGTGTATTTTACTGAATAAAAAAGCGCAAACACGCTTAATTAACCCTTGGATATAAATTATGCTTTCAGATATCATCAGGAAAAATGTACTCGTCTTTGGCGTTTAAAAACACTGTTTATTTTACTGACTAAAAAAGCACAAACATGCTTAATTAACCCTTGGATATAAATTGTGCTACAGAAATCACCAGGAAAAAATTAACTGGTATGTGGCGTTTAAAAACGCTGTATATTTTACTGACTACAAAAGCACAAACAGGCTTAAATAACCCTTGGATATAAATTGCGTTACAGAATTCAGCAGCAAAAAACTAACTGGTATGTGGCTTGTAAAAACGCTGTTTCTTTACTGAATACAAAAGCACAACAGGCTTAATAACCATTGGATAAATTGCGCTACAGAATTCAGCAGGAAAAAATTAACTGGTATGTGGCTTGTAAAAAAAAGCCATTTCTTTTACTGAATATGAAAGCACAAACAGGCTTAGACAACCCTTGGATATTCAATGCGCTCCAGAACTGACCAGATGGCATTAAAATGTATATTGAACAGAATTGGACCCACACTGGACTTCAGTTACAATACCCCACAAACTGAATCAAAAATTTATAACCGAGAGGCGCTATTCAGTGGAAGTCTCTGGATAAAAGCAGTCACCCCCCAAAAAAAATCGCTGGTTAAAAACAAATTACTTTGTGGGTGAGCTCTGTGCAGGAGCAGCTGCAGCACGGCACAGAGAGAGGAAGTGTGAGCAGCCACATCGCGGTTCCGGAATTATATAGTGCCGGTTGACGTCACAGAATCCCGCCGGGCTCCGATTGGCTTTCATCTCTGCACATCATTGAGGATGTTCCTTTCTTCCTCCCAGAGTTCTTTGCCCCATGTTACGCCATGTGCTTGCGGCATTTTATCAATTAAAAACACGCTTCGTTCCCGCGAATTACCCCAAATTTCTATTTCGTGCAGAATCAAAGTTTTCCTGTAATTCTAAACGAATTCCACTTCGTTAGAATCAATTCGCCCATCTCTAGCTACAATACGAGGCACAATAACTACATAGTTTGTAAGGCTGAAAAAAGACATACGTGAAAAAAGACATACGTCATTCATTTCAGCCTATTAATTTAGCGTGTTGATGCAAAGTAAGGCAAAAAAAAACAAAAACCTATGAGGTAGAAGTAAGTTGTAGTTTATAAGAATAGTATCCCTTCCCAATCCAAAATCTGGCAATCAGATCAACAACACTTCGCTAGTAGTGTTGAGCGATTGGTTGGCTATCGAGATCGAACGATAGTCGTAGTCGGCCGCTGATCGATAAGGGTTTTTCGGATAGTGAGCATCGATAATGATGAGCGAATGATTACATTAAAAGTCTATGGGAGGGGAGAGCAACAACTCCTTCATTATTACACCCAAACAAGGCGTGGAGTGAGAAGCTGAAATTAACATCCACACAGTCAAATGGATACGTGCGACTCTTAGGCAACACACTTCGGTTATAAAAGTCACAGAAAAAAAAAGTCACAGACATTCCTATCCTGGTCTTGTACCCAGCATGACCCTTAAACACTAAACAAACTGCTATTACCACAAAATTTAAAAAGGTGCCAGAAGGCAGTATGATTTGAACCATCAGTTCTTGATACTGGACATTGGAATATCCCTGTCCTGGAACGCAGCTATGAGCCCCGAAACCTGCATGACCCCACAGATTTAAAAAGTGCCGCACAAAAAAGGAGTCTTCAACACCGTTTTAGTTGAACTGGACACTAAAAACTATATGTGTTCCTGTACGCCCCCCCCCCCCCCCCACCCCCCCCCCCCCCCCCCCCCCCCCCCCCCCCCCCCCCCCCCCCACCCCCCCCCCCCCCCCCCCCCCCCCGCGAATGACCTATTAAACTGTCTGACCCACAGTTTTAAAAGCTGTGCAGGAAAAAGGTAGTGAGTCTTTCAACCACATTTTAGTTGAACTGGAATATAACTGTCCCTGTCCTCGGGCCACAGTTAAAGACATAATTAAACCTGTATGACCCCCCCAGATTACAAAGTGCCTGAAAAAAGGGAGTCTTTCAACCCACATTTTTGTTGAAATGGATCATTTGGACTAGAACTGGCCTGTGCCACAGCATGACCCTAGAGGCCGGTGTTACGTGGGTGCGGTGATGATGAGGCACGCAGGTTAATTAAAATGCCCTGATGACGCAGCAAAACAAAAACTGTCGTGCTGAAGCAGAGTGCGGAATGAAGCGGAAGGTGTGAAAGAACTCCAGCCTTCTCAGTTACACAGTCAAGACCTGGGTAGTAGCGCTTTCGGCCCCTCCGTATGAGTGCGGACCAATTGAGCTTCACTTGGAAATTACTGGTGGTTAACGCTCCTGTTCACCAGGTGCCTTTTGTGTGCTTGGCATTCTTTTTCTATTTTACTCAACGTGCTGGAGAAATTGGTTCTCTGTACTTTTGTTCTCTGTCCGTGCTCCAATTTCTCCATGTCCTCTGAATAACCACATCTGGTCAAGTTTTCCTGTACCTCCCTTGTACAATTCTCGGGGAATTTTTTACAGCTATTTTGTACATGCAAGTATTTAGTAGTTTTAGACCAATTCTAGAAATAACACATTTTTAAAATAGGATGGAATCCCACCATGTCTTTTGTTCTCATTTTTTCATTGTATTAAATGGGTTGTTCTCAATACAGGGATTGATAGCTATGTTTTAAAGATCTTGCAAAAACAAGTCATTTGGCAATTATGTGTCATTACAGGTGTCCTACCTATTCCTGTTTTGACAGCACCATCACTTGAGGCCACTACTTCTCTTGACAAATTGTTGAAGAACAAATGTCGTGTTAGAAAACACATTTTTTATAATAGGACCTGTTAGTATGCTGCATGTCACAGCCAAAATGCCCCAAAAATTCAAAGCATGACCCTTGAGCCCACTTTGGACAATTGTTGAAGAACAAATGTCTGTTAAGAAAAAACATTTTTGTAGAAGAGGACCTGTATTGTAGCTGCATGTCACAGCAAAATGCCCCAAAATTCAAAGCATGACCCTTGAGCCACGTGAGGTCAAGTGTGAAGAACAAATTTCTGTTAGGAAACCAACCATTTTTTTATGATAGGAACCTGTAGTATTGTACATTCAAAGCAGCATGACTCAAAATTATAAAATGACTGTCTCAGCCACTTGTTAAAAATTGTGAGGGAGAATGCCACTTAGAAGCCTTATTTTGTTCCAAAGGCCATGATTAATGCTTGTATTCACAAGTCTACATTGACCCCCAAAAAAATTAATAAATATGACTACTCAGCCACTGTTATAAAATTGTTGAGGGAGAATATGAAACTTAGAAACCAATTTCTGTTCCAAGGACCATGATTATTGCTGGATCTCACAGCTACATGACCCCAAAAAAAATTATAAATATGACGTTCTCGGCATATTAAAAATTGTGAGGGAGAAATGCCACTTAGAAAGCACATTTCTATTCCAAAGGACCATTAATTTTAGCTGTATCTCCACGCAACATGACCTCAAACCTTTGACAATGCGAAAACTTCTGAAGATAAAATGGAGGTAATTGGAAATACAGTGTTGTCATGAAACCTTGCAGTCTTTTACAGTCTCTCTTAGCAAACGAGAATAAAAGAGACAAGAGAATAAAAATATGCAGTAAGATATGATCATTTTTAAAAAAAAAAAGGTTTTTCAATAGGACCATTTCTGTTGGAAAGGAATGTGAGTTGACCAGGGAACTAATCGGGACCTCGGGCATTTGGGGCCCACAACCTCATCAGAGATCCATGCTGATTCATCCTTGATGAAAGTTCAACTGATCCACAATATCGGTGGGAAAGCCGGATGCGGTTTGTCTGTAAGGACACCTCCAGCTGTGCTGAAGTTTCCCGCTCAGATATGCCGCTGGCTGCTGGATGGACACACCTCTACGGCGTTGTGACGAGCAAGCTCGGGCACATTCGTCTTCCATTTTGGATACCAGAAGTCTATTGGGTCCGGAACACATGCAAGAACATCGGTGTTGTTGAGAGCAGAAGTCGTCTGCACCATGATCTTAAGTGATTTCTGTGTGTTGGATGTGTGCCCTCATTGTCATGCAGTTGGTGAGGTGGTAACAAAGAATAGCCAGAGAGAGGTCACCAATTAGGCTTCCGCCAACTTGCATCTGCTGTGCCGCTACGCATACTTGGACTATACTGCTGTCACGTCGTGGATGTTGTTCCATCGTGACATTTGGGGAACGTGAAGCAGACGCAACAGGGGGGGGATATCTCCCGTTGATCATCAGGAAGGTCTCCATTTCCTGATTGTTACTCTCTATTGGGGTGGGGGAAGGAAAGTGTGAGTTTTGTTTTGTACCGGGGGAATCCAGGAGGGTGGGACTACCCGTAACTGTTGTTATTCATTTTGATGGCCTTAATGCGAGGATCTGTTGGAGGAAAAATGGAGCATGCCAAGCACTCAGTGCGAGATGGAGCCTTGTTTCCCAAGCTCTGGTCGAGGGGGCGGACATAGCAACTGATCTTCCTTCAATCTTCCTCTCTCCGGCCTCAAATTCGCTGCCAACCTCTTTCCTTGGCAGGACTTGGAACATCGGTGTCTAGAATACCTCCTCCTACTCCTCCTCCTCCGCTGCCTCCGGCACAGCTTCAAATCACAGCCCTGACCTTGCCTGAGATGATGCACCGGAGAGCGATGCGCCACCTGTGCACTAGCTCTGGACCCCGAACACTGCCTTAATGAAGACCGTTGAAATTGTTGACACTGTCGGGCCTTGTGGATTGCTGGGAGGAGAAAAGGCTCCATGTCCGCCATGCTGTTGTCCGTCTCTCCTCCGTGATGCGGGACCTGTTGATTCAGCGTGTCCAACCAGCGTTGCCCGAACTAAGATCCAACACAATGCTCATGCTGACAAGGGCATCCATTGTCGCACTGCCATTTTGGTGCTTCCTTCAAAACTGGCAAGGATGGGTGGCAGATCCTTTCACCTGCCTCCACTATCGGTGGTCAACACCCCGAGGTCCGCCACGCTGTCGTCAGGCCACGTGTCACTCGTACTGCGTAATGGCATTGCGCTGTTGCCATATTGGCGGGAGCTTGTGGAGGGTGGAATTCCAGCGGTGTTGCCACGTCATACAAGAGGTCGGTTCCGGGGGAGGCCGAGGCTGACGACTGCATCGCAGCCAGGCGGGACGAAGCAGGGTGCGAACGAGCTCGGCCGGAAAAAAAGGGAAAAGTTTGTGGAAAAACGTAGGAGCATAATTACGAAAAACAGACGGTGGTGCAGAAATAAGTAGAATGCCATCCTTTAGCAAGTCACTTAAAAAGTAGAAAAGTGCGAGAAACAACAGAAGAAAAGGAGGAAATAATATGGAAGTATAAAGGCCATAAGTGGGAAAAAATCTCATAGAGAACGGGGGAAAAGTGGCGAAGGGATCCACAAAGCAAAGTTGAGTTGCGAGAACTTAATATGTCTATAAGTGCGCGAAGAAAAAAAGGAACCTCGAGACCTCGAGGCTCCTTCTTCAGCCGGCAAGAGGGGAGCTATGAAGGTTCCGGTAGACGCCGGGTTTAGGGTTAGTAAGGGGGTTAGATCTCCGGGTGTAGGGGGGTCCCGGTGGTAGCTTAGGGTTTTTTTAGTAGTTTGCTCTTATAGAAATTTCTCCTGGGGACGAAAGGGTCAATGACTTGTGTGCCAGGCAAGGGATGTGCTCCACAGCCTTACCGGATCTTAAGGGCGGCCAGCAGGAAGGGCGCGGCGGGCAGCAGATTTCGCCCGCGTGGTTTGGGTTCGGGTTATCGGTATATCGCCCACCTTGCCTGGTTTGTGGATGGATGAACAAGGTGGTTTTTCTTTTTTTGTCACCCAGCCCCCCCCCCAATCGCGTTCGGTCTCGTTTGTTTAGAGCCGGTCACGTCGCTTAACGGACCCGGGGGTTTCACTTAGTGTGGAACGGTTCTCTTCTCCATGGCAGAGTAATTTTCAGATAGGATTAATTCAAGATCAGATAGATACAATTTACAAGATTTTAGATTAATTTCAACACGGCCTCCTGCTGCTGAGTTTTTGTCCTTCTGGGCACGTGATGCCACAGAGGACCTTGCATGGGGGGAAGAAAAAGAGTGGGGAAAGAAAACGGAAATGAATGAAGAAAGAAGGAAATGGCCCATTGCACATTCTGTGGCGGTTTTTTTTTTTGAAGAAAAGAGGGAAGAGATTTTTGGTTTGAAGAGCAGTTTGGCCGTTTTTTGCGCTCCGAGCTGTGAGAAAGAGGAGGTTGGTGAGAGCCACCGTCTCCCCCCCAGAGAGAGACATCCACCCAGCTCACCCACAAGTGAAGCTTTTAACAGAGCCACAGAGATTATACGGCCTTGGCCCGGGTTTGTGCTCCCGTGTGCTTACTCCTAATGTCCATAGTAGTGTCGTTGGTTGGATGAGGCGGGTGGTTGAGTGAGATGGACTTTTCCGGTCATCAGAGATGCAGACCACGTGCTTGAAATTAAAATTTTAGGATGCCACGTTGTGTGGCTGTTGGCCGCTGCTGTGGCCAGGGCTAGGGAGGAAGAGGGAAGGGAGGGACGGCGTTTCTCCCCTTTTTCTGGCCCAAAGAATAAGGAAAATGGCCCTGTCGGCAATCTGGTATTGGGGGCAGAGGCGAGGAGAGGGAGGGCCATTAGTGGGGGCCATCATAGGGGGAGGAGGGCCATCATGGAAGGAGGAGAGGGCCCATAGGGAGGGGCCTTGACCGTGGCGGAAAAAAGAGGGGGGAACCCATCTGTTTGTCCACCAGACGGGAAAAAGGGGGGAAAAAAAAAAGAAGAAAGGCAAACATTTTCCAAGGCCAAAAGCCTGGCAAATTGCCGACATTTCAGGCCGCTTTTGGTTTGGGTGGCTTGGGATGGTTTGGGTTTTTATAAAGTGTTTCTTCTGTCCCAAACCTGGAAGCCAGAAGAGGGGCCTGGCCGGGGGCTTTTCGACTGGTATGTTCGGCGGTCGGTGCTGTTGAGGTCGTTTCAAAATGGTGTGGAAAGGAAGAAGGAGAAGGGGTAGGATGGGTCTTTTAAAGGAGAAGAAGGTGGTATGTCTTTGGTTAGTAGGAGGGTGGATGGTAGGATGGTCAGGTTTTTTAGTGGTTAGGATGGTTGGGTAGAGGGGGTTGGTATTATAGGGAGAAGATTTGAGAAGAAGGAAGGGTTATAAGTTAGGATGGGGGGTGGGTTCTCTCTAGGATGGGGTCCTCTGGTGGTGCTGGTGGGGGGTTGGGTACTCGGGCGACGGTGGAGGCTGGAATGATTGCTGTGAAAATTTTGAAAATGAAGCGAAAGAGGCTGATCCTGATCCATGACTCTGAGGGACGATGGAGCCAAGCTGAGGAAAAACGCTTGGTGGGTGAGCGGAGGATAGGCGCGGAGGTAGGAGGAAAGCTGGGAAGAAGGAGACGGGAGACAGAGGCACGACGGAGACGAGGAGGACACGGAGGATACAGGGACGGAAGGCGAGAAGGGAGGAGCAGGAAGCGGAGGAGGCGGGAGAGAAGAGCACCGGGGAGGACGAGGGAAGAGGAGGAAAGAGAGGAAGGCGGAGGAGGAGAGGAGGAGAGAGGAAGGCGGAGACCGAGGGAAGGACCCCAGAGGTAGGGTGTGACAAATGGTTGGAGAGGAAGGCCGGCGGCCCCCGGCACCCCCCGCCCGGCGTCGCCGCGGCCCCGGCCCCGGGGCGTCGGATTGGCTTTTTTTTTTTGGCCAAGTGGTTCCCTCCATTTAAACCATGCATTCGCTTTTCTATGCCTTCTCATGTGACTAGTAGACATGTTGGTAGGTGGTTAACCCACTTCTTAGGTTCTCTGCCTCTACTTATGCTTTTACGGCAAAAAACAAAAAGGCGGCAATGCGGGGGCGGGGCGGCTATGACATCGCTGGGTGAATCAGAGGCTTGGTCAAAGAAAGGCAGAAGGCTTTGTTGTTTTGAGAGGGTCCTGCTGGACCCTTTTGCGGCGATAAGCGAGGAATAGCGGGGGGTGGTAAGTGGAGCGGGGTTTTGTGAAGGGGAAGGAGCGGGGTTTTCAAACGGAGGAGGAAGGAGCGGGGGGGTGGGTTGGGTTTGGGGTTTGCGCATCTGACCGTGGCTGTATGGCTGGCGGGAAAGGAAGAATATAATCATATCAGCGGAAACTTTTGCGACCCCCCCGCCTTTCCTCTTCCTTTTTGTGGCGGGGGGACCGTTATTAACCCCGGGGAACCCGTAATTTATTTATTGACACTACCCCATCGTCTTCCTCCCCGTCCATTGAATTTGAAGCGCTCGCAGCAAATTGCTTGCGGAAAAAAAGAAAAAAAAAAAATAAAAGAAAAGGAAAAAAGGAAAAAGAAAAAAGGCCAGGGGATCCGCATTGTCGTCTCATCATCATCATCAACACAGGGGACCTTGGTCCCGTCTGCCTGACTTTTCTGCATTTTTCCAGAAGCCTAGAAGCTTTGCGGGGGGGGGGGTACAAAGCAAGGGGCACGACCGCCGGGGGGAATTTTTTGCCGATTATTTACCGGTTGCCTTCCTTCAACCTCCTCTGATGGCCCCCAATCAGTAACAGTGGTCCATCAGGAAAGAGCAGGGGGGGTGTCGCAGAGCAACATCAGAGCAGTCTCCTCAGAGAGACTAAATCATCCTCATGGTGTTCTCTTTGGTGCTTTGTTAACCATGCCCTTCTGACCCGCCCCCAACCCGTTTTATTTTTTTATTTGTGTATTTTATCTTTGTCACAAAGAGGTCGCAAGACAATGGATTGATTATACACAATGGTGGGGTACCGAGTTGACATTTGGGCTTTGCGCTTGCTTCATGTGGGACGGTTTGCCCGATTGATGCTGTGATGACCGACATTGTGGTCCTGTTTTTGTGATCTGCGAGGGAGGCGGATTGAGGAGGGGGGTAGAATATTAATTAAGAAGGGGGGGGATGAGGGAGGTATAAAAGTAAATATACGAATATAAGGTAAGACTGCTTAGGATGCAGGTTGTCTGCATTATTAACCACTGCTGTGATGGAAGAAGGACACAGATCAGATTGGCGTCGAGTTCGCGATCGTAGTTTCACAGGGGCCTTTCCCTTCCACCCTGCTCTGATCCAGCAAATTAGATGCAGGCGGCTCTGATGGTCCTTCTGCAAAGGCGATCCGCGGTGGCATGGTGTTTTGTCGCACAGCACTGGGAAGGAGCACTTCTCTCGTACCCTCTACCGCATGTGCTACCCCCCAATCCCTCTTTGCGCGCTTCTTACCACCCTGCATTTTTGCTCCTGTTCAGAAAATATAAAAATTTGAGGAAGGTATGGATAGTTTTGGAAAAGTCTCTTATTAATAGACTGTAAAAAAAGTCTGTCTCTTATTAAATAAGACTCTCGTAATCACAGCTAGCTATTCTCAAAATCCCCTCTAATCCAAAACCAAATTGCTGGATCAAATTAACTGCAGTGTCTATCAACAAATATCTGGACCTGGGCAAAAGTCAATCAAAAATCACGTATCTGTTTTATAATGTTTTCGGTTATTAATATAATAATAATTTAACGGTGGATTTTATTAAAGATTTTTTCCACTTTTTAATGTCAACTGTGGTGATATAGATTTGCTTCGGTTTTATGATTATAGATTTTTTTTACGTGGTCTGCGTGCGTTCAATGAACAAGTTCTTGGGTGTGCCAAAAGTCAAAAAAAACGTAAACTGTTATAGTTTTTGTTATATAAACGGTATTTTTATTTTTTTATTTTTTGCACCCTTTCAATTCACCTGTGCTGTGGAATTATAGATTGGCTACTATTTTAAGATTTACGTTGGGGATGCTGTGCGTCTTGATCAATGATGTGTGTGTGCAACAAAAAGTCAAAAAAAAGTTCAAAAAAACACGACGTAACTGTTATGGTTTTTATTCGTAATATGATCTACGGTATTTTTTGCACCTTTCACTTCACCTGCCTGTGGGTGGAATTATAGAATTGCTGTTTTAAGGATTTACGTGGATGCTCTGCGGTCATATGACGATGAACATCTGAGGCGTGCGCAAAAGTCAAAAAATACACGGTCAAAACTGTTATGTTTTGTATGATATTAATTTATATGAGACATCGGTTATTTTTTGCACCTTCAATTCACCCTTGTGGTGAATAGTGAATTGCCGTTGGTTGTTTTAAGTTTACGTGGATGCGGTTTGCTGCTGGCGGTCTCAATGGAACAATGCTGGGATATTCTGCGCAAAAAGTCAAAAAACACGTAAACTGTTAGTTTTCGTTATTTTTTGTAATCATAAACTGGATGTTTGGCAACAAAATACTCATACCCTTGTGGCTGACTACAAGATTGCTGGGATTGTAATTTAACTGCAAGGTGGATTGGTTATGATCAACCAGTCACAGGGGTTAAGGGTTTTTTTATTTTTAGGTGTTTTGTTGTGTTAAAATTAAAATGTAACACATATCTGAAATGTTAATTGTAATTTAAAAAGTTGGGAGTTTAGAGTTGTGCTCCTAGCGAAGGAGACCTGCGAGTAACTGTTACTAGTAAGTGAGTTGTGGTGTATCCATTATAAGTTCAGCTTGCCCAATAAACAAGGAAATATATTTCAATAGCAAACGGGGTTAATAATAATAATAGATATTCCACAACAATGGTCTACACTAAGTCTTGGTGAAACTTTTCCAGTGTTCTTTATAGATAGAGACTTGTCTGTGTTGCCCGCGCCCCCCCCCCCCCCCACAGTAATAGTAGAGGTTTCTCGTGCAGAAATAGACTAATTCGCTGAGCTGATTGGCACAGCAGAGCGCAGGACAGGTCTATCCTATGAGACGCTTGAGAGGACATGAGCTGAAACAGGCGGAAAGCTGTTCTATGTAAAACAAGTCATGTGCATTTTTCCAGCAATCGCAACCAACACATCCCAGTCATGACGTCGCACCCACACATCTCACCTGCTCTAATCTGTAATATGATTTGTAGGCTGCCAAAAATTACAGGAAAAGCGCCGAAAAAGGCGCGATTTCTTAATAGATGATGCTCAGATTTTAACCGTAATTATCGCATGATTCTGGAAATTTCGATCACCAATAAAAAACCTTGCCGATTTCAACTTTGTCGATAAAAAATCGCTCAACACTATTCTCTAGAAATCTGATAAATATAACTTGTAAGATTATTACACCCAGAACTGCATTCCTGCCCTTTTTGATCCAATTTAGTGAGTTCACCATAAAAAGCTCTTATGGCAGACAATTCCACACTTTCAGTGCTCTTACAGTGAAGAATCTTATGCTATGTTTCTGTAGAAACCTTAATTCCTTTAGTTGGAGAGAATGCCACTATGTTATGGATACATTCTTAGGTATAAATAGATAATGGGGGGAAATCTCGGGATATATTCATAAATATTTATCAGTTAACCCAAAGCCATTTTTCTCCAAAGTACATAACCCTAAGTAATTACCAATTTCATGAACCTATGCCTGGAAAACAATGAAAAGTATGATAGTCCCATGGACTCTTCCCTCAGCCATTTAGTGAAACGACGGGAATCCAATGCCGTTAATTTGATCTGAAGGATAGGCCATCAGTTTTGTAATCTCGAAAAACTCCTCCTAAGGTCGAAAACTTCCATCTGATAAATATAGACCAAAGAACAGATATTGTTTTTATGGGAAATATAGTGAAATTATCTTCTAATTCGGTACTTCTCTGAGATGAATAATTAAAAAATAACACTTGTAAAATAATGTGAAGGATTCTATTTACTGTGGTATCACAAATTGCTATCACATTTAATAAAACAATTTTTCTTCCACTGAGCTGGTAAACTATGTGAAGTAGTGTAATTAGAAAGGACTATGCTAATATGTATATTCTCAGTGTTTTGCATAATAGTATGGATTAAATTATTAGTCAAAATGATCCAAGTCAACGACGTCAGAGGCAAAAAGCTGCAAACTATTAATGTGTTTAGAAAAATAGCTATTTTTATGGAATACATTGTCCGCTAATAGTGTTCACTTCTGACAGGAATGCAAATTTGTTGAGAAAACTCTTGCTTCTTCCAATATTATCTGCCAGTTGACTGAAATAATAACATTGTGCACCTTAACCATCAGTTGTGGTGAATTTTGATTAATCGACTCTAATAATTGTGTAGGTGAGTTCACATGCAATTAAAAATTAATTGCTAATTGTTGGATTGTCAAAAATTTTTCTTGATTTAAAAATTATGTGTTCATTTGTGTGCGGGGGTGCATTTTTTATCATAATTTTTAATGTATCTGTTTGCTGAAATGTAAGGACGGGGTATGCGTCCAGCAGAAAACTAATTTGATGGTGAAGCTGTAGATTGAATGACTGGAGGCCTGGGGCAAGAGGTCCCTGAGTCCTCATTTAGTTCTTGAGAGAAATGACCTGTTGTGTTGATGTTAGATGTTAAATTATTAATGCTGAATGTGAACATACTGAGTTATCTAGAAATGTGCTTTTTTTCCTTGCAAGCCTGAATGATTTTTTTTCATCCAGGTTTTCTTAGTTCTCTTGGTTAATACAGAACCAATTAGTTATGTTTAAACAGAATCATTGTTGAAGAATTTAACATTGAAACATGCTCAGATTTTGCTCACAAGGGAACAGGGGAAACTGCTAGTTGGCCCCTGAACATGGCAGACCTGGAGTTTCTTTTAAACTGCATATACATCCTTGGAAGAGGCAGAAAGGCAGAGTGAAAGAGGCAAAAGCAAGAGGCAGAACTTAAGAGGCATCTACAGTAGCCGTTGGATAGGCCCCAGAATCAGCTTTGCCGGTGGGCTCTAAGTACCCCAGTCTGACACTGCATGGAAATTTTTACTAAATGGATTATGCACTTAGGACAACTAAAGATTAAGGGCTACATTAGAGATGGGCGAATTTCTCAAAAATTCGGTTCGCTCACTTCGCCGAATTTCCCGACAAAAATAACTTCGGTCCAAATTACTTCGGGACGAATCGCGTTAAAAACAGCTATTTCCAGGCTGCACAGAGCCTGCAGGGTGCTGTAGAACGTTGTGCCATGCTTAAAAATGCAGAGGGAGCTTGGTTTGGTCTTCATACAATGTTGTGTTTTAGTATGACACGCACATGACTGCCACCGCTCTTAGAATCGCTTCACTATAAAATTCCCTGGGCACTTAAGAGGGCAAAACTGACCAAAAAACTGAAGGGGGAATGTTGCCTGATAAAGTCATGGCAGCGCTAGCTGGAAAAAAAACAAGCTGAGGGCTCAGGTGGCAACATCAGTGACAGAGTGTGGAGGTGACGGCGGCAGCCACAGCAGCATGAGGTCACACAGTGGCACAATGACTTCGGGAAAGGTGGCAAAAACAGGGGGTAGGCCAAAGAGTGGTACAATGACACAGTGTGGAGTTGACGGCATCAACTTCAGCAGCAGCATGAGGTCAGACAGTGGCACAATGTCATTCTGGAGGTGGGAAAACAGTAGTAGGCCACAGAGTGGTACAATTACAGAGAGTGGAGGTGACGGTGGCAGCAGCATGAGGTCAGACAGTGGCACAATGACATTCTGGAGGTGGCAAAAACAGGAGTAGGTCACAGAGTGGCAGAATGTCAGAAAGTGGAGGTGACGGCGGCAGGAGCAACAGCATGAGGTCAGAGAGTGGCACAATGACATTCTGGAGGTGGCAAAAAACTGGAGTAGGCCACAGAGTGGCACAATGACAGAGAGTGGAGGTGACGGCGGCAGCAGCATGAGGTCAGTCAGTGGCAACCTGTCACATTGTGGTGGGCATGGCAGCAGCCACAGCCGCAACATGAGGTCAGGCAGTGGCACAATTCCATTCTGGAGGTGGAAAAACAGTAGTAGGCCACAGAGTGGCACAATGACACAGTGTGGAGGTAACCGGCAGCAGCAGCATGAGGTCAGACAGTGGCACAAAGACATTCTGGAGGTGGAAAAAAACTGGAAGTAGGCCACAGAGTGGCACAATGACAGAGAGTGGAGGTCACAGCAGCAGCAGCATGAGGACAGACAGTGGCACAATGACATTTTGGAGGTGGCAAAACAGTAGTAGGCTACAGAGTGGCACAATGACAGAGAGTGGAGGTGACGGTGGCAGCAGCAGGAGGTCAGGCAGTGGCACACAGACATTCTGGAGGTGGCAAAAGAGTAGTAGGCCAAAGAGTGGCACAGAGACAGAGAGTGGAGGTCACAGTAGCAGCAGCTGGGGTTTCGGGACAGTGGCAACAATGGACATTCTGGGGGGTTGGCAAAAACTAGAGTAGGCCACATAGTTGCACAATGACAGAGAGTGGAAGTGACGGCGGCAGGAGCAATAGCATGAGGTCAGAGAGTGGCACAATGACACAGTGTGGATGTCATGGCACCAGCAACAGCAGCAGCAGCATGAGGTCATAAAGTGGCACAATGACAGAGTGTGGAGGTGGGTGGCAATACAAGTCCCTGGTAAAGATGGTTGGTGGCAGATGGAGAAACTGTCTGCAATGTGTGGCATTAGGTGGGTGGCGGCATCAGAATAGTGGCTGAGACAGGTAGTTTGAACCCAGACTTATTTCTCACAGTTTGGGTGAGGCGTCATGGCTGATGTAGTCTGATGCCTAAGGCATTGGTGTGTGGAAATCCTGGCCGATGCACGCCTGATTCATCTTGACAAAGGTCAGTCGTTCCACATTTCCCGTGGACAAGCGGGCTCTCCTTGGGGTAACGATGGGCCCCGTCGCACTGAACACCCGCTCTGATGCCACACCACTGGCTGGGCAGGACAGCTTCTCCACTGCAAACTCGGCAAGTTGCGGCCACACATCCAGTTTGGCTGCCCAGTAGTCCAGCGGATCTTCTAACTGGGGTGGCAGAGTGCTGTCCAAGTAGGCGACCACCTGATTGTTCAAGGTCTGCTCCAGGTCCTGCTGCTGCTGCTGCTGCTGGCGACTGCCCTCCTCACTAGGCGGGTGAAGGAAGCTGCTCATCAGTGACTCCAGACTTAGGTTGCTGCTAATGGAGCTGGTACTACTCCTACCCCCCCACCTTCCCCTTGCAGCCGCGGCAGTAGTATGTGCGTGCTGAAGAACCCCCCTGGTCAGACCTGTCAGAGGAGGGACGATGCCGCACATAGGCAGCGGCCAACTGACTACGGAGGATTTCCCTATAGTATTTGAGTTTGTCCCCCCTCTCAATAGCTGGAAAAAGGCTCCCATTTTGGACCGGTAGCGAAGGTCCAATAGGTTGGAGAGCCAGAAGTCATCCCTCTGCCGGATGCTGACTATTCGGCTGTCACTAACCAGGCAAATCAGTTTGCTGCGGGCCATCTGCACAAGTGACTCCGAGGGGCTCCCTGCCTCCATCTCCACTGTATACTGCCACGGTGCTGCGGGTCATTCTGCCTCGTCTTCTCATCTCCATCTACCTCCTCCAGCTGCTCCTGCTCCTCCTCTCTTGTCACCTTGGTAGAAAATCCACTCATTTCACCAGATAATGCTTCTGCTCTAATGTCCTCCTCCTCCTCTCTCCTCCATTTCAGTCCCCACCGGACTCATGTGGCCACGAGATGTAGTCGCCACGTCTCCAGTCCCTGCCAGACAGATTTTTCAGATCTGTTCAGGACTTGAAGCAGTGGAATGACGTTATTCATCCCGTAGTCATGGCGACTGGACAAATAACGTGGCCTCCTCGAATGGCCTCAACAAACGGCAGGTGTCACGCATGAGTTGCCACTGGCTGACATCAAAGTTACACAGGGGAGTACTCCTGTCCGCCTGGATCATCAAAAAATCGTTAATGGCCTTTCTCTGTTCATACAGTCGGTCCAACATGTGCAGGCTGAATTCCAACGGGTGGAAACATCGCATATCAGAGTGTGTTGGGGGAGGCCGTTCTGCCGCTGCAACTCGAGGAGGGTGTTCCTGGCTTTGTAGGTATGGATGAAGTGCATGCACAGTTTCCTGGCCATTTTCAGAATCTGTTGAAGATCGGTGGAAGACTTCAGGAACCTTTTCACAACTAGATTGAACACGTGCGCCATGTAGGGCGCATGGACCATCCTCCTCGGTGCAGCAGCCGGACACCATGTTACTCCCATTGTCCGTCACCATGGTTCCGATTTGCAGTTGGCGCGGAGAAAGCCACACATCGATTTCTTGCTGCATGACGCTGAGCAGTTCCTCCCTGTGTGACTTCGTTCGCCGAGGCAAGCCAGGTGTAGAACTGCGTGGACACCGCTGTGCCCTACACATGTGGTATGATGGAGCAGTACTTGTGGGGGTGAGATGGTGGTGGTGGTGGAGGTGGAGGCTGAGAGGGTGGTGGTGGTTGGAGGAGGAGGGGGAAAATGGGCAGGAGCCCCCATTTTGACAACGTGGAGGAGGAAGCGGCGTCTTGCCAATTTTGTTGGTGTTGCCTGGGCCGGAAGCACATTCACCGTGGGCCTTTAAAGGAGTGTACTGGTCCTGCCCGAGTTGCAGCTCAGAGTTGCGCTCCCGTGCACCTTGGAAAAAAACCGGGAAAAAGCTAAGGCTGGCCCATTTCTGTTCTACATATTTTGAAGGTGGTCTGCCTTTTTGGAAAAAAAAATTATGGCTTGGAATCTCCTCTCAGCTGGGGCCAAGCCATTAGTTCTTTGAACGGTACAGAGTCCACCATTTGGAAAGGGGGGCTGCAGTACCAAAAAATTGGTTGGACACGGTCAGTGCTGCCCTTAGGAGGTTGGACGCTTACTGTTGTCTCTTGAATTGCCTCGCGAAAAAATGCGGGCCATGAGTAGCGGGGAGCAGGAGCATCTGGAGGGGAGATGATGTCAAAGGAAACAGCTCCTTCTGCAGAGGTGGTGGAGCCTTGACGGCGCAATGAATGCTGCCACTGGGCGCTGATGCTGCTGTTGCTGGGGGCGGCGGGAAGGCCCCACCACTCTGAGCCCGATTTCCAGGCCACCGGATGGTGACGCTGCATGGTTGACCGGGGCCGTGGTGCCAACGTTAGCCCCCTGGCCACGCTTCACTTTTGTTAAAGTTTCTACATTAAAAAAAACCGCCGAGTATCGGTTTTACCACCAAGCCCCCGCACTGAGGGGACTATACCCCCGCTGCCCGTGGCCCTTGTGCCGCTACTTTTTTGGGGACCTGCGAAGTGGGTTTTTTACCCTCCCCGCTTGGCTCCTCCCTCACACTGCTGTACCCTGCTGATCACGGAAACAAAACCCCCACTTGCTGGCTGCCCCGGGGGCCTGACCGCAAGCGACGCCTCTTCTCCTGACGATGATGAAGCCCTTGCATCCCCCGGGCCCCAAAGTGCGGTCGCTACTATCTTTTTGTGTTTCATGTCACTGCTGTCCTCATCACCGGTCTTGGTAGCAGAGGTGACCCCTCAACATGATCTCCCTTCCCCCTCCAACTCATACTTTGCCGTTTTCTGCAAGAGCAGGGGTATTGGCCCATTTCTTCGTCCCAAGTAGCTGCTGACTCCCCCTCCTAAATTGTTCTCCTCGTATATAGGGCGCTGAGCCAGACCACATAGTAGATCTTGGCTGGGGGAAAATGGAGGGGGACGGGGGCGGGTTGAGGAAGGTGAGGGCCGTTTGCCCGCCCCCGGGCCATGCCAACTAAGGGTTGTGTCTGACGTTCCCCCGACTCTTGGCTGGGGTTGTCAGATGTCATTGGGGGGAAAAGTGGTGACCTAGTAAAACCAATCAAAAACCCTTGGGTTGCTAGTAGCACAGGCCCCTAGTGACAGCGGCAGTTGGGGCCCTCCCCGAGTGCCCCCGCTGCGACGCCCCCTTGCTGTGCTTCGATGGGTGGAATGTTTGTGCCTTTGCCACTCGCAGGTGAAGAGCCTCCCACCTTCGTTGACATACTGTTTGTTCTAAAAAGTACAGACATGTTTGATGAAGATACGTTTTCTTTTAGTCCCACAGGGCAGGACAATGCTTAATTAAAACCCTGGAGTAAATTGCGCAAAAGAATTGAGAAACAAAAATCGAGCTTTGTAGGTGTTACAATGGTGGTTTTTTACGCTACAAACAAGAGTTAAAAAATTGTAATTAACCTTTGTTGTGAATTATGCTACAGGAAAAAGTATTTTTTGGCGGTGCATAAACGTTTTCTTTAGTTTCCACAGCGCGGCAAACGTTAATTACCCCCGGATGTTAAATTTGGCAAAAGAAGGAACCCAAAAAATCGAGCTTTGTGCATGTTACAAGGGTGTTTTTCGCTAAAAAAGGTAAAATTGTAATTAATCTTTGCTTGTGAATTATGCTACAGGAAAAAAAATTTTTTTTTGGCGGTGAAAAAAAACGTTTTCTTTTTGTACCACAGCGTAGGACAACGCTTAATTAAAACTTGGATGTAAATTGGCAAAAGAATTGAGCAACCAAAAAATAGAGCTTTGGTAGTGTTACAATGGGTGTTTTTTACACTACACAACAAGAGAAAAATTGTAATTAAACCCTTCGTTGTGATTTGCTCAGGAAAAAAAGTCTTTTTTGGCGGTGAAATAAATGTTTTTTTTAGTACCACAGCAGAGAACAAGCTTAATTAACCCCCGGATGTAAATTGCGCAAAAGAATTTGGGAGCCAAAAAAGAAAATGGTATTTATATTGTAAAAAAAAGTGTTTCTTTAAATGAAAACAACAGGAACAGGCCCTTGATCACCCCTTGGATATTTAATGTGCTGTGGGCAAAAACATTAAAAAAGTATATGCAGTGCACTGGACCCAAAACTGGAATTCAGATCCCAATACCCCCAAAATTTAGAAATAGAACGTTAAGAGAAGCGTTTGAAAAAAGATGAGCACCCCCAAAAATCGCTGTATAAAAATGAGTTCTTTTGTATCAGCTAATAAGCCGCCGTGGCGCACCTTCCCTAATGAGTACAGGAGAGGGTATGAGCTCCCAGCATCGCGGGATTATATAGTGCGGTGACGTCCGAATCCGCCCGGGTTTGATTTGGTTCTCTTGCACTGCAGCAGGTATGCCCCTTTTTCCCCCCAGATTCTTTGCCCTGTAACGCCATGTGCTCGCAGCCATTTTATCAATCAAAGCACATTGTTCACCGAAGTCCCCAAAACTTCGACTTCTTTCCCAAAAACCAAATTTTTCCTAAAATTCTAAACGAATTCAACTTCGTTAGAATAAATTTGCCTTCTAGGCTACATGTTGAAAACTGTCATTTTTGTGGGGGGTTTCATTTTCATGGAGTTCACTTTCTGTTAAATGACATGTTATATGTATTGTTAAAATGTTGTACAGGTTTGCTTGTCACGATGAAGGTACGTGCCTATGCCTAGCTTGCAACATCTCGTTTGACTCTGGTGGTTGGTGTGAGCTATCTGAGTTTTCCGTGCCCTCACGCATGGCAATGATTAAAACTTGCTTCTCGCACTATACGCTGCCCCCCAGTCCTGATCTTCTTGTATTTGGGTCCTGCATTCTGAGTGAAAAGTTTGGGGTCCATGATTTATTCCCTCTGTGTTCTGTTTCTTTTTCCTGTGTTTCCCATTTTCCTAGTGCCCATAGTTTTTTTTTTTTTTCCCTACCTGGTATGCCCCTTGCCTGTCGTGGTTAAGTTTTTGTGCTTCCATTGTTCCTGGTCCTCCTGCTGGTACTTTGTGTAAGAAGGGGAAGATGCCGACTCCTTTAGCTAAATATTTTTAAAACACTGGGGTACTTTGAAAGGATCACCAGTTTTGTGTGTTAAATAAGGATATTCCCAGTTTCCCGGGTTTTTTATGAAAAAAATTTATGTTAGGGGATTAAGGTAAAGTAGACAGCTCTCTATTTGTGCAGAAATTTATAAATAAGGAATATGGAAACCCCAGACTAAAAGCAGAACGTTTCCACCGAGGGATTCTTGGTAATGTCTGGTAAGGAGGTAAATGGATCAGGAGCATGAGAGGCCCCTGCGGGTTTTAAAGCCTGCTGTGCCTCATTTTTCCCTGTGTTCCCTGTGTAAAAGCCTGCTGTGCCTTGTTGGTCCTGTGCCCTGTGTGGTAAAAGCCTGTGTCCTTCTTTTGTTCCTGTTCCTGCCTGCTGCTATAGTTGTGTGTCTCCTTTTTCCCTGTATCCGGCCTGCTGGCAAAAGCTGCTGTGCCTTGTTGTTCCTGTGTCCTGCCTGCGGGAAAAAAACCTGCTGCCCTTTGTTTTTCCCTGTGCCCTGCCAGCGCTATAAGTTACTGTACCTCCGTTTTTCCCTGTGTCCTGTCAAGTCAACCCCTGCTGTTTTGTTTAGTCGCTGTCTTCAGACTATCCAGTTTGGACTTTTTCCCCCTTACACCCCTACCTTGTGGTGGGCAGCAACGTTATCTGCGGTCCGAAGGTTTCCCCACCTCCTCTTAAAAAGACTTTTCAAGGACTGTTTGCATGTCTTTTGTTTCGGCAGTAAAGTCTTTTGAAATGATAGGGTATGATTCCGGAAAAACCCAAATAAGGGTGCTTTCAATGTTTAAATATCAGAAAAAAAGTTTTTTTTTCAGTAATTCAATTAAAAAAGGTAAAAAAATCATATATTGTGTGAGTATTACAAACGGTGATTTTTTAAAGAGTTTTTATTTATTTAATCTTGATAATTGGTTTACACCCAAAGAAAAAAAAACAAAGGGGGCCACATGTATGAATCCGCGGGTCGGGGGCCCTTTTTCCACCTTTTTCCGGGGATTGCGCCTGATTTTGTCGGGGCCGGGGCCGTCATACAAAAAATGAAAAAGCCGCTGCGCCTGTGTGTTTTGGCGCAGTGCGGGTCCACCGGGGGCCCCCCCTAGGTTCCCACCCGGGGGCCCCCGGAGGTGTGCGGTCATACATGGGGGAAAAGTCCGGGGCCCCCGGCCCCGTTGTTAGGCGAAAGGGGGGGGGACCGGGGCGAAATGCGGCGCTGCCCCTATGTTCGCCCCGGAGGTGGCCCATATCATGCGGGGAAAGTTCCCTGCGCCTCGCCAGTGTGTTTTGGGCAAGTGTGGGGCCCTGGGCGAAAGTGGGGACTTAGGCCCCCTGCGGGACTGTCTGAAAAAACTTTCCCGTGCGAGAAAAGGCTGGAACACGAGAAATCATTCAGATGTCGGTGCAAAGTATAAATCAAAAATCGCCTTTAAAAAGGCGTTAAACATTTCAAAAAAGAGCTGAAACCTCAAAAATAAAAAATACATAAAAAAATTTTTTTCCAATATCCTAATTCAAGAATTGGGATTTTGGAAATTCCCGGGAATACAATAATTAAATTCAGAAAGCTATTCTGATTGGTGGATCCCCGGGCCCAATAGAATGGGGTGACAGTGAACCTTTAAAACCTATGGGGAAGGTTAAAACCAATCAGAATCCCGGCGGGATTTTTCAAATCAGTAAAAATTCTGAAAAGAGCTGTTGGTTAAGCTACCGGGGACTTGGCTAGCTCAGCCAAATCAGAATAGGAGCGACAGAGACCATTCTAGCTTTGGAGAATTATTGCCCAATCAAAAATAGGAGGCCCAAAGACCCTTCTGTTTTGGAGAAGTTTACCCCAAATCAGAATCCCGGCGGGAAAAATTCAAAATAAAGTAAAAAGAAAGAAAAGATATTGGCTGAGCTGCGGGTGCTTGGCTATCCGCCAATAAGAGGCGAGTACTTCTCCATTATAGTCTATGGGAGATGGGCGCACTAAAATTGGCCCTCAGCGCCGTGCACCATGAAGTAAAAATAAAAAATTATTTTTTTTTAAATGAAAACATTATCAGATAAAGAGCAAAACCCCTTCTTTACAAATAAAGCAGTTAAAAACCGAACAAGCGGTTTGTGCCGGGGACCGGAAATACATGGGGAAATTGCAATAGGAGAATTCCCGGGAAATACAGTAATTAAAAATTGTTTAAGCTTTTATTGGTCGGGAAGCCAAGCCAATCAGAATATGAGCGCAAAGACCCATTATATCCTATGGGAAGTTTGGACCAATAGAATAGGAGCGAAGTGGCCCTTCTCCTTTGAAGGAGTATTACCAATCAAAATGGAGCGAAAACCCCATATTCCTATGGAGAAGTTTGGACCAATCAAAATCAAAGGCGGGAAGTTCAAATACGAAAAAAAGACAAAAAAAAGGATTGGCTAGCTAGCGGTGGTTGGCTTCGCAGCCAATAGGCGCGAGATTTTCCCCCATTATAGTCTATGGAGGAGGGCGCTTAAAACTCGGGCTAAACGCCGTGCGGTGAATTTTTAATAAAAAATTATTTTTTTTAAGTTAAAACATTTCGATAAAGACCCGAACCCTTCTTTACAATAAAGAGTTAAAAACCCCCGAACAATGCGTTTGTCGCCGAGACCGGCGCTACAAGGGAATTGCAATAGGAGAAAACGCCCGGGAAAAACAGTAAATTTAAATTGTTTAAGTATTCTCATTTGTCGGCTAAACCCCGCCCAAACGAAAAGGAGCGACATGTCCCATTTTTAACCATGGGGGAGAATTGACCAATCAGAATAGGGGCGACAATGTCCCTTTTTATCCTATGGAGAAAAAATTGACCCAAAATTTCAAGCGGGACAGTTCAAAATACAGTAAAAAGCAGAAAAGAGTGATTGGTTGAAGCGGGGGGGGTCGTCCAGCTTAGCCAACAGAGCGCGAGTACTTTTCATAGAGTTCTAGGGGAAAAGAAATTCTGAGCGCGCTTGTGATTTTTAAAAGAGGCGCCGTTATTTGGACCACTGGGAGAGCGAGCGAAGCTTATGGGTTTTCTAATGCAATTGAAATCAAATGTACCGGCGAAATCAAATTATAACATACAGAAGTGGTGATGTGTATATAAAATGAATAAAAAATTGGGGGTAACGAAAAAAAAAAAATTTTAAATTAATAAAATTGTTTATTTCTTTATTTTTGTTGCCAAGGTCAATAGTATGGGTGCAACGAAAATAAAGAATAAACATGATTTTATTGATTTAAAATTTTTTTTTTTTTTCCCCCATATTATCATTCGTTTTATATACAATCGGGACCCCAATTCTGTAGTGTTATAAATTTTTTTCGGCCCCCTGTACAGTTTTTTTTCAGATTGCATTGAAAACCATAGGAGGTACTCGCTCTCCCATTGGTCCAAATAACGGGGGCCCCTTTTAACTTTGCCCCTCACAGAGCGCGCTGAATTTCTTTTCCCATAGAACTCTATGAGAAAATAGCTGCGCCTGATTGGCTAAACTAACGACCCCCCGCCGTTCAAACCCAAACAGCTCGTTTTTGCATTTTTATGTATTTTAAAAATTCCCCCCTTTGTATGTTGGTCAATTTTTTCCCTGGATTTAATGGGACATTGTCGTCCCCATTTGATTGGTAAAATTTCCTCATAGGTTATAATGGGACATTGTCGTCCTTCGATTTGGTGGTTTATGCCGACCAATGAGAATAGCTTAAAAAAATTTGAATTATGTTTTTCCCGGCGATTTTCTATTGAATTCCCCATGTAACGCCGGTTTCGGCGGCAACCGGGTTTTTCGGGTTTTTAACTGTTTATTTGTAAAGAAGGGTTCGGCTTTTTATCTGATAATGTTTTTTACCTTATAAAAAAAATTTTTGGTTAATACTTCAGCCGCCGCGCTGAGAGGGTTGCATTGCGCCCCTTCTTCCCTAGAATAAAGGGAGAAATAGCTGCGCTCTGAGCACCCGCTTGTCAGCCAACAGCTTTTTCTGTCTTTTTACTGTTTTTGAATTATCCCGCCGTGGATTTGATTGGTCTAAATTTTCTAGATAGAAGGGTCTTTGTCGCTCCTATTCTATTGGCTGAGTAGCCCAAAATCCCCGGGGAGCTTAACCCAAAAGCTCTTTTCAGCATTTTTTACTGTATTTTGAAAATATCCTGCCGTTTGGGTTCTGATGGTCTAAACTTCCCTAGGGTTTTAATGGTTTACTGTCGCTCCCATTTGATTTGGCTGGTTTATGCCGACCAATGAGAATAGGTTTGAGATTTTAATTACTCTATTTCCCCGGCAATTTCCAATATCATAATTCTTGTATTGCGCCGTTCTAGAGTTTTTGGACAGGTTTTTTTTTATTATGTTTTTTTTTTTATGTTCAGCTCTTTTCTGACATGTTTTCCGCCTTGTGTTTTTACAAAAACCACACACAGGCAGTGCCCGCTAATGCAGTTCACACTTTAGACCCTGTGGTGTCATAGACAGGGTTATAGTAATGATTGAAAGCTTATCGGTAGTGAATAGTACTGCCATATAAAAAAATAATTAAAAAGTTCAAATCACCCCTTTTTTCCCTTTTTTAAAAATAAAAAAAGGAAAAAAAGGGGGGGACTATAAGAGTCCTGTCTGTAAATTTCCCTGGTCAGAAAAAACTGATTATTAAAAAGGGGTTGTCCACTATTTTGATTCATTTACCTCAGTCCTGTTTTTTTGGTTTCATTTTGAATTAGGGGCGTGTTTACTGGCTTCCATAGGCTGTAGTAGAAAACCGTTGTAGTTAGCAACCAGTGCTGGCAACCTATCAGGAAAGAAAACAGGTCTGTAGCTATAGGGGACCTGGGGAGTGATGCAGCCCAAAGAAGGGGGTTATCTGGGAATAGGTAGGACACTGTTAATGGATATAATTGCAAAAGGGGTGCTTGTTTTTGCCGATCTTTAAAAAAAAAGCAATCTTTGTAGTGGAAAACCCCTTTAAATTATAACACATTTCCCCCATCCCCGAACACTGGAGAAAAAAAAAAATCCAAAATTGTGGATTTTTTGGCCTTTTTATATCCCTAAAAAAATAGGATAAAAAATAAAAAAATTCACCTGAACTCCCAAAAATGGTTCCAATAAAAGGTGTTCCTCAGCATGAAAAAAATGACCCATTACTCAGGTCCATAGGGGGTAAACAAAAAATTTTACTGGCATTTCTACAAAAAATTTAAAAAACAGAATTTTCTAAAAAAAAAACAAACCCTAAAAAATTTGGTATCCCAGAATCTATAAGACATACCATGTATTTGGGGTTTTTTTGGAATCAATGGGCATTTTAATGTCTTTACATATTATTTTAAAGTTGGGTTATAGCCTTTATTTTATTTTTTAACTTTTGCGCATATTTTCCTCTATCACGAGGTTCCCAACCCCAGTCTCAAGGACACCCAAAAGGGATGTTTTCTGGCTTTCCTTAGATTGCCAGGTGAAGTTTTTATTGTCAGTGCTTCTGCAAGGTGATATTTATTGTCAGTGTTTGGGGAGATCCTGAAAACATGACCTGTTGGTGGGTCTTGAGGATGGAGTTGGGGAACACCTCTATCACATCTCCAGAGAGCAGTACATAAAAATGTACCAACATGTAGGTAGATGGATTTTTTAAAAGACACACATAAATAATAAAAAAAACCTTTAAATTTTTTTTAAAATTTTTCAAATGTTAATGTGAAAAAATAATGGCTTCTTTGATCCAGAATTGATTTTTTTGCATTGGGATAGAAGCAGACTAATGCGTGCTAAAAACTTGGAATCCTGGGCATACAGGCTTGGAATTGGGGGGCGTGGCCTATATGAAAGCTGTTTAATGCCACCCACAAGATGGCTGCCCCGTAGCTGTTTTCAAATGGTTTCCCGTCACTGGTTATAGGTCCTTTTTAAAGGTATTTGACAATAGGGAGGAAATTGCTTGTACACTGTTCATCATTGTATAATCTGGGCCCACGGGTGTCAAACTGCCGGCCTCCAGCTTTTGGGGAAAACTACAACCCCCTTTAATGCATTTGTTAATCTATAACAGTGGGCATGATGGGATTTGTATTTTCCCCAACAGCTGGGGGCCCTGCAGTTTGGCACCCTGATCTAGGCTATTAGACAGGCATAGGGATCCCTTTATCACATGATTGCCCATCCTCTTGACAATGTTTGGCATTGGAGCTATGCAAAGACTGCCAGTGCTGCTATATTAGTACTCCTATTTACATCCTGCCCCAAGGTGTAATAGAAGTGCTGTTACAGTACAATATATTAGTAATGCAATAGAAAGCCTGATTTTACATATTGTTATAAGCTACCAGCACTGTGATCATTGAAGTCACAGAAAGATGAACTGGGAACTGGCAACAATTAAATTAGGCTTTTTTGGTATTTAATATAATCTTGGCTGAATAATGAGATTGTATTATATTAAAAGATGATTTAATCCAGAAACAGTGCCACTCTTGTCCAGGGAATCTGTGTAGCATTGCAGCTTCGCATCATACAATGGAGTAACACTACAGTGGCATGCACAAGGTCATGTAGATTTCTGTATGGAATCAACATTTTATAAGGATTGTCACCATTTGAAATACAGATGTTATAT
Organism: Phyllomedusa bahiana; assembly: GCA_025379985.1. Taxonomy (NCBI): domain Eukaryota; kingdom Metazoa; phylum Chordata; class Amphibia; order Anura; family Hylidae; genus Phyllomedusa; species Phyllomedusa bahiana. Next base: position 14,780 of record JAODAL010016584.1, on the reverse strand, counting down.
TTTTTACTATCAGAAACAATTCCCCTTCTTGTGCATGGTCTGTGTCTGGTATTGTAACTTAACATTATTGTTTTGGCCCAAACCAGACAAAATTTATGGATATTGTTGCCCTTCAGATTTGGGTAGATAACCTTAACCCTAACCTTAAATTATGGCTAGGGTTTTAAGAAGTTAACTTATCTTTCTTTTCACTGAGCTCCCACTCATCCAGGCTCTGCATCGCTCCTGCCGTGGTGTTACTTCTGGTACAACATCCATCATTTCTGGTTTGCTTAGGTAACCCTTATGTTTTAGGGACCACAAGTGACATTGGACATGATGCACAATGTCCGATGGCATGTCTTACGTCATGTTTCCACTTTCCATGACATAGAAGTAACCTTGGAAAAAAACGGAAGTGACATCAAACTGTCACACTACTGCCACAGCAGGAGAAATGAGAGATGTGGAGTGACACTGGAAGATAAGTCAATCCCTATACACTCTTAAAACCTTAGCTAACTTAAAGAGTACCTATTCCCTTCACACAAACACACACAAATTGATAGTAGATAAAATTATAAGACTTTTCTCAAATGCATGTCATTAGTAATCCAGAGGATCTGCCTCAGTATTATAGGGGAACAGGTTTTACTTTCACTTTGTAACTCAGGAGTTTCTACAGAAGGCTGTGGCAGATACCAACTGTGCAGGGGGAGCTGCTTGTACAGGGTGATCTGAGTCTCTACATACAGCACAGCAGCCACAACACACTGAGGACAGAGTGCGAAAGAGTTTACCTGTTGCTTCAGCCTCCTCCTCTATAGCACACAAACATAGATATTACATTGCAGCTGGTGTGCACATGATGTAGACTTACAGGATTCTCCCTGTACAGTGGGCTCTCCCAGCTCATAAGCAGTACAACTGTCAACATAATGATCCATCATGCTATCATGTGCCGACTTCAGAGCTGTCTTAAAAGGCCAGCACTTTTTTTAAAAACTGAATTACAGGTGAAATGCTTTGATTTTCCTAATGAAGATTATTTGAGAATGTTTTTGTATTTTAGTCTCCCGTTACTTCATGAGGTTTCCCTGGAGGTGATAGATACTCTTTAAAGTTAGGGTTTCAGTTATCATAAGGGATAAGGTTAGACATAGGGTAAGAAAAAAAATCAATGTTCGAGATTTGCTTAACCAGTGTCAAAGCAAACAGGGCACTGTTCAAGCTACATAGTAATAATTTTTTCTAACCTTTTAAAAATTAGTTAAAGGTTTTTAAGATTTTCAGATTATTGGATAATTTTGCTTTGTATTTGTTTAGTTATTAGTGTGGCACAAAAACAGTTAATAAAGATGCTTCATAATCTATTGCCAGGGATATTTTAATGAGCACTTTCATGTGAATAGGTGCTAATGCCCTTCCTAAAGAGATTCTCATACAGTACAGTCAAGCAGGATCTTCTCAGAATTAAAACTGACAATTTCATACAGAGCAACTATTTAACTTAGAAAGAGCAAATGAAACATCATAAAACACATTTGGAAAGTACTCTGTTATATTATAGGCATTGAAATATTGCTGCACTGCTCTACATGGTGTCTAAACCACAAATTAGCTGAAATTATATTTTATGCAAATCTCAAAAGAATATTCTCTACTGTTTAAGCCATGAAGAATAGGCTGTGTTTTTTTTGTCAGAAGATATCAAACGTCAATATATTTCCCTGTGAAGTCATGGTCTCTTCCACACAGTGGAGTATTTTACTATGTTATCAGACTCTTGTATTTTAGAAGTTATTTGAAAAAAGGAAATCCATCCTGCTATCAATAGTACAGTAAATTCCATTTATCTAGCATTTGATAGTCCAGAAAGTCTTGCTTTTAAGCATTTAAAAGAAAGAGTTGGCAATGGTTGCCACAGTAAGGAAGGCACTAGGCTTGAGATTATAGAAGGCATGTAAACTGTACTCAGACTGATAATAAATAGTCTTTATTTATACAGCGCAAACATATTCTGCAATGCAGAGGAATCGGTACAGACAAAACTGAACATTACATAGAAACAAACCAATAAACAGATAAACCAAGAGGTGTGAGGGCCCTGCTCCTAAGAGGTTAAATTCTATGGATGACGATTTATGAAACTTGGTGCTGACATCCCAGTTCTAAATCAATATAGCGGAGTGCAGAATGTGACAGTATGTATGAACCTGTTGTCTGTAGGTTCATAAAACTGCTGTGTGGTATACCCTGCATAGCATAATATATCTTTGACATATCTTTAGTGCATTCAAAGTTCCATGCCTGGCACAAGTTTTGGAGTACGACTGTTTATACATCTATGGAACAGGGCTGCCAAAGTTTCTTGGTGCAAGATATGCTCAAAAAATGACGCAGCCCCATTTCATTCATGTCACCCTACGCTCCAGCCATTTTCCATAAATATAGGATAGCACACATAAAGATGGATGAACCTGCCACCCAGACAGTATGTCTATATCCAGATAAGTGCATGTGAGTGCCTAAGTGCATGGACTGTCAGGAATGTGTGCGACTAAAAGAGGGGATTGCAATTGGGGATCTTGGCAGGATGTACTTGTTGGGAAGGCTTACAATTGTGAATGTTAGGATTCAATCTGATTCTACGGGGTAACATGTTCCAGAGAAGCACTGCAGGATATGTGAAGTCTTGGTGGTGGGAGTTGGAGGTTCAGATAATGGAGGAATTTACGCCTTTACTGAAATTACATACCCATATGTCATAGGTGAGAAGGAGTTCCCACACATTGACGTAAGGGAATGTTTTGATGATTATACAGGCTCACAAGCAGAGCCTGCATGATCGGAGCATGAAAACAGCTGCATATTAAAACTTGCAACCGGCACTGTCGAGTTTGCTCCAGTCATGGCCTGTTAAAATTGCCCACCTAACAATTTAGGAGTCCATTAGCAGTGGCATAGCTACGGAGGTCGCAGCTGTTGCAGTTGCAACCAGTCCATTGATCCTTGGGGGCCCACAGGCCCTTCTCACCACACAGCTGCATTGCTGGGTCACAAGCACCATTTGCCTACGTTGCTTCCTGTACTAGGTTGTATGTCTGTGGTATAAGGCTTTTGACTTATGGCCAAGTAGATGCCCGGAGTGGTGTCCCAGAGCAGGCAGTGTGATGACATCATGTAGCCTGCTCCGGAGACAAAGAAGAGGCTTCATTGGGAGATAGGGAAAGGTGAGTATTATTATTTTTTTAAAATAGAAGGAAAAGTATACTCGGCTATTTACCTAGCAGGGGCCCTATATACCAGAGACCCTGTATGCCTATCTACCAGTGGCCCTATATAATGGGGCCCTATATGTTTGAAAACCTACTGGGGGTTTTTTAATCCCTCCCTTTCCTTTGCGGGGCCCTTTATTCCTTGAAACCTTCCGGGGGCCTTTTTGTATATTTGCGCTACCAGGGGCCAGAATCCCCTGTTTGTTGAAGATTGTTGAGTACAGCCCCCGGAAAAAAAATTTTCCCATTTTTTAAAAAGCTTTCTGCAAAAGGGTTTGCCGTCTACTTTGCCCCCTGAAAAGATGTCTTTAAACATCTTTTTATCATGATGTTTTTAAAAAAATGAAAAATTTTAAAAACAAGAAATTTTTTTTTCAGTGCTGGATCAAAAATTCTTCAACAAACGGGAAATTATTGGTTGTCCATGGGTCCGGGGGTCCCTCCTTTACCTGAAGCTCTTTTAATTTAATCCAGGTGGGGCGGTCCCCCTTTGTTTTTTTTTCTTAAATTCCCTAGCTAATATCGGGGGGCTCTTTTTTCCAAAGAAAAACCAAAACCGGGGCCCAACATAACAGTAATTTAACCGGGGGCCCTATTTTTCCTTTGTTAGTTCCAAAAGCCCCTATAAAATACCCAAACTAATGGGGCCCAGTATCCCCAAGCTAATTTCCAGGGTTCTTCTTACCTGGGCTAGCTGCCGGGAGTTCAAATTCCCTAGCAATCTTCGGGGCTCTGTATCCCCCAACTAACCCCCAGGAGTTCAATTATTTTGTAGCTCCCTAAAGTCCTATATACCTAGTGCTTATCGGGGGGACCTATTTTATTTTGCAACCTTCAGGAGAACCCTATATACCCAGCTACCAAAGTTAAAAGCGCCTACAAACGGTTTTGGGGGGTGAATGATTTTCCCTTTTCTCTCACCGCCTAATTTTTGGTTTTCAGGGTGCTGCCCCCAATTTTCCCCTCACAAGGTGGGGTTTTTTATGATTTATGTACTTTTTTTATACTTTTTTTATATATTTTTGACTTTTTTCTCTTTGGTATATTGGGGTTTACTCTTTCCTATTTTTGGATATTTTGTTTTTATTGTGAGTATTTTTAAGGAAATTATTTTTTTTTTTGTGTAGTTCCTTTGTCTTTTTTAATTAAATTTTATCTTGTTTTAAATGATTCTTTTAAAATTTATTTTTTATTTTTCGGTGTTTGAGTTTTCCCTTCTGAATAGGGGTTTTAAACCTAGTTTCCCCCTCCCAAAGAAGCCCTTTTCCCTTTAGTCCCCCTTCCCCGGGGGGGAAACTTTTATAGTAGTTTCCTATCAGATACTCTGTTTTCCCTAGCAATTACCGGGGGCCCTAATGCCTAGTTTCCTCCAAAGGGGGCCCCCAAAGAATACCGGGGGCCCTGTTTTACCTATTTTACTATCAGGGGCTCTAGACAAAGACTCCGTGGGGGAGCTGAAGCGTTGCATTCAGAAAGGAGGAATAAAGCTCTTTTTTGCACCTTTTTTTCTTTTTTTTGGAAAACTTTGTGAATACTTTTTTCTTTTTTTTTTTTTTTAAAAATTTTACTTTAGAGTTTTTTATCTCCCCTTGGAACCCCGGGTTTTTTTTCTTTTTTTAATTTTTTTGGTTGGAGTGCTGCTGATATTTTTGGGAAATATCAGGGGGCCCTGTATCCCTTTATTTCCCTACCAGGTGCCCTATATACCTAGCTACCTATGGGGGGAGGTGGCTATATACTTAGATACTTGGAGGTCTCTAAACACCTACCTAACTACTGGACAGACCTATATACCTACCGACCTACTGGATGAGCTGTTTTTTTAATGGGGGCCCTACATACCTACCTACCTGCTGGAAGGACTAGATCCCTCCCTATTTTTGGGCCTTTAATATATCTAAAAAGGGGCCTAAAAAAACCCAAAGGGTCCCTTACTGAGAAAACCCTTTAATTTCGAAACCTACCTGTTTAACCAGGGGGTTGCCAAATCAAAATTACCGGGAAAAGTACCTACTGTCAGGGGGCCCTAAAAAAATGTTTTCCAGGGGGGCCTTCCAAAATTTTTTCTAGTGGGGGGGAACTCCCTTAAAAGGGGGGGGGCCTCCCTTTAAATTTGGGGACCTATCTGTTTTAAACTAATGGGGTTTTTATTTAACCCTAAAATTTTTGCCTTTTTTCATTTTGGGCCCACTAGATTAAAAATTTAATCTGATTTTTCCCCTTTTCTTTTAGAGATTTTTCTAGCAGTCTCCTCATTTCAGAACAGACTTGTTTTAAAATGAAAGGTAAACCCAAAGTGTATAGATAAAACGGGATCCACCTTTCACAAAAGGAGGGGGGTTAAAAAAAATATCCCTCCCCCCCTCCCCCTGCACATTTAACTTTTCCCCCGGGTTCCACGTAGTCTGAAAAACTCTCCTATGGAAGTCAGTAGGTCTGCTCCTGTTCACCCATTCCTATGCCCATGAAGCTTTTATACAGCTTGTCTCTAAATCCTGTTAAAAGCAGCTCAGGCAAGATGGCTGCCTCCATAATAATATATATAAAAAAAGAAATAAGTAAAAAAATCTACAATAAAAAAATTAAAACAGGTCAGAAGAATTATAAAAAAAAAATACATTGGTAATAGATTCCCCTTAACAGTTCCATTCCTAGGCACCCAATTGAGCACAGAAGGTTTGGGATTTTTTTCCCCTGTTTCTCCCGAAAAAACCCCTTTGATTGCAATGGTCGAAGGGGATTATCCTGCCTGATCAGGTCACCGGGTTTCCCAATGCACAATGGAGCCTTGTGGGGGTCTTTATAGTCAGCAAAATATATACATTTGACCAGCTCACCTTGTATAATAATGATGTTTGTCTTTCTTTAATCCTGTGCTCTGACAGCTTTCCCAAGAACCGCAAGTCCATGGTGGGCACCGGGGATGTGGAAATAGAAAAATTTGATTTTTTTGGGGAGAAAAAGCAATACAAAAGCAGTGAATGGCGTAGGCAATGCAAGGTCCTGTATCTTTGACAGTATGCCTGCCTTGCATTGCCTATGCCATTCACTGCTTTTTGTATTGCTTTTACTCCAATAAACTCAAATTTGCTATTTCCACATCCTGGTGCCGAGGTTGGACTTTCTTTGGATAGTTTTTACAGTCAGCCCTGGGGATCTATAATAGCCTAAGGCCTGTCTGTGTAGCAAGTATGCTTTAGGAGCCTGTGGTTGCCCAATCCCGGACTTTTGAAAGGGTATACAATGTTTTTAACACCCCGGGGGAATTTAAAGTAGTGTAAAGTAAAAAGTAAAATTAGTTAGTCCTTGATGGGATTTAAAAAAAAGGTTCAAAGTTAATAAACACAAGAAAGTGTGAAAAAATAAAATACATAATAAAATCAAAAATGTAATAGAAAAAATTGTTGTGCATGTATTTAGTGATGAGTAGTGTTGAGCGATTGCGTTGGCTATGGAGATCATCGATAGTGGGATGGTCGGCCGCTATCGATAAGGTTTTTCTTTTAGTGAGCATCGATTATGAGGTTTCCCTTTTAAATTTTTTTAATGGGGACCCAAACAACACCTTTTTTATTACACCCAAACAAGGCGGGAAAGAAGCTAAAATTTAAACTTCCACAACAGTCAAATGGATAGTGTTTTACATCTTAGGCAACACCTTAGGTTATAAAAGTCACAAAAAAAAAAAAGTCACAGGACCTTTCATTTATCCCTGTCTTGTTCCACAGCCTGACCCTTTAAAAACCCGCTTACCCACAAATTAAAAAGTGCCGAAGGGGAGTATGATTTGAAAAACCTTTAGGGTTTCCCTTTAACTGGGAAAGGTTTTTTCCCTGTCCTGGAATGCAGCATGAGCCCGAAAAACCCGCTTTACCCCCCGATTTCAAAAAAGCCGCAAAAAAAAAAGGAGGCCTTTTTAACCACCATTTTAGGTTTAAATGGCCTAACTATATTGTCCCGTACCGGGGAAAGAACCCTTTTTAAAACCTTTTCTGGGCCCAAAGTTTTTAAAAAAAGCCAGAAAAAAGGGGTCTTTCAACCCACCATTTTAGTTGAAATGGACATTTTTTTGTCCCTGTCCTGGGAAAAAGTATGCCTTTAACCTTTTGACCCCAGTTACAAAGTGCCGGAAAAAGGGAAGGGGTCTTTCAAACCAATTTTAGTTGAAATGGAAATTGGGCTAGAACCCGTCCCGTGCCACCCCGCAAAGGGAAACCCCCGGGTTTCGTGGGTGCGGGTTTAGGGGCCCGGTGGCGTCCGTCTTTTATTAACACGCAGGTTAAATTGCCTTAAAGGGCGCAGCCATAAAAAAATGTCGTGCTTTAAGGGAGAGTGGGGAAGCGGAAGTTTTGAGAACTCCAGGGCCCTTTTAGTACACCCGTCAAGACCTGGGTAGCGCTTTTCCCCTCCGTTTAGTGCGGACCAATTTTTAGTTCACTTGGGGAAAAAAAATGGTGGGGTTTTTGCTCCTGTTTAACCCGGTGCCCCCTTTTCTTGGCTTCTTTTTTTTCATTTTATCAACGTGCCGGAGGAAATTTTCTCTGTTCTTGTTTCTCTGTCCGTGGCCCCCATATTCCCTTTTCCTTGAATCCCCCATTTGGTTTAAGTTTTTTCCCGTACCTCCCCCTTGGGCAATTTAGGGGGGTTTTTTTTTTCCAAGGGTATTTTGTTTCTTTAAGTTTTTTAGTAGTTTAATTCTAGGGGAAAAAACATTTTTTTTAAAAAAAGGGGGGAATTCCCATGCTTTGTTTTTCTTTTTTTTTAAATTTTATTAAATGGGTTTTTCTCAATAAGGGTTGTTTTTTATGTTAAAGTTTTTTTGCAAAAACAAGTCCCTTTTGCAATATGTGTCCCTTAACGTGTCCCCACCCATTCCTGTTTTGACAGCACGATCACCCCCTTTAAACCACTCTTGACAAAATTTTTGAAGAAAAAATGTCTTTTTTTAGAAACAAACATTTTTTAGAATAGGACCTGTAGTTTTAGCTTTCATGTCACAAAAAAAAATGCCCCCCAAAAAATTTTAAAACATGAACCTTTTAGCCCAAATTTGGCAATTGTGAAGAAAAATTTTTCTGTTAAAAAACAAATTTTTTTTTGAATAGGACCCCGTAGTTTTAGTGTTTCACAGGGGAAAAATGCCCCCAAAAAAATTTAAAGCATGACCCCTTTTTAGCCACTTTTGGGCAATTGTGAAGAACAAATGTCTGTTAGAAAAAACCCTTTTTTAGAATAGGGGCTGTTGTTTAGCTTTCAAAGTCACGCCCAAAAAAACCCCCAAAAATTCAAAAAAATGGGCCCCCCTGAGCCAAATTTTTTACAATTTTGGGAAAAAACAAAGTCTATTAGAAACAACATTTTTTGAATAGGGAAACCCGTTTTGTTTGCTGCATTTCCCAAAACAAAATGCCCCCCCCAAAATTCCCAAAACAAAGACCTTGAGCCCTTTGGTCAATTTTTTGAAAAACAAATTTTCTGTTTAGAAACAAAAAATTTTTTTTTTGAATAGGACCGGTTGTTATTGCTGCAAATTTTTAAAACGCATTTACTCTTTAAAATTTTAAAAAATGACTTCCAGCCAATGTTTAAAAAATTTGGGAGGGAGTTTTTGGGCCCCTTTTGAAGCCACATTTCTGTTCCAAAGGACCCTGATTATTGCTTTTTTATCTCCAGTAAATGGGCCCCAAAAAAAATTTTTAAATATGCTTCTCGCCCCTTTTAAAAATTTTTGAGGGAGAAATGCCATTAGAAGTCACATTTTTTGTTCCAAAAGGCCCTTTATTATTGCTGTATTTTCACAAACTACTTTACCCCCCAAAAAAAAATTTTAAAAATGATTCTCAGTCACTATTTTAAAAAATTTTGAGGGGGAAAAAATTTTTCCCCTTAAAAAAGGGCCCCATTTCGTTCCAAAGGACAAAAATTTTTTGTGTATCTAAAAGAAAAATGACCTCCCAAAACCCTTGGGCAATCGAAAAAAAAAAAACTTCCCTTAAAAAAATTTAAAATGGGGTTTAATTTGGTTTTTCGGTGTTGTCTTTAAAACCCTTTCTGTCTTTTACAGTTTTTCCTCACAGCAAAAGAGAATTTTTTAAAAAAGGGGAAAAAGGGGAAAAAAATTGCGTTAAGGGAAAGTCTTTTTAAAAAAAAAGTTTTTTTAAAAGGCCAAATTTCCTTTTTTGTTTTTTTAAAGTGAAGGAGAAAGGCAACCTTTTGGGGGGGGGGGGGGGGGATACCTTCGGGGGGGGGGGGGGGGGGAATTTGGGGGGGAAATTTTTTTCAGGGGGGGTCCATGTGGTTCACTTTGGGGGGGGGGGTTTGGGGTTTTAATTTATTGGTTTGGGGGGGGGGGGGGGGGTGGGGTTTGGGTTTTAAATTTTTTGGCTTTTTGTGTTGGTTTGCTTGGGGGGGGTTTGGTTTGGTGGTGGGGAGGCCCCCTTTTTGGGGGTTTGGGGGGTGGGTTTTTTTTTGGTTTTTTGGTTTTTGAAGTTTTGGGGTTTAGGTTTTTGGGCGGGTTTGTGTTTGTGTTTTGGGGGGGTCTCTTTGGGGGTTTTTGTTTTTTTGGATTTTTTTTTGTGTTTTATTTTTTTTGGGAATTTTTTTTTTTGGTTTTTGGGGGAGGGTGGTTTTCAAAGTTTTTTTGGGAGGTTTTTCCCCTTGGTTTTTTTTTTTTTTTTTTTGTTTTTTTTGTTTTTTTTTTTTTATTTTTTGGATTTTATTGGTTTTTTCAGGTTTTTTTTTTTTTGTGTTGTTTTTTACGGGTTTTTTCATTTGGGGGCGTTTTTTTAAGCAGGGTTTTTGGATTTTTTTTTGTTTGTTTTTTTTCCGCTTTGGGTTTTTTTTTTTTATTTTTTTTTTTCTTTTTTTTTTCTTTTTTTTTTTTTTTTGGGTTTTTAAGGGTTTTCTTTTTGGTTTTTTTTTTTTTTTTTTTTTAGGGGACCCGGAAGGGGGCCACCCATAAACTGTTTTTTCATTTTTGGGTTGGCCCAAACGGGAAACCAAATTTTTGGGAAAAGGGGAGCTTTTTTAAGCATCATGGGGAAAAGGGCCCTTGATTAAGCCCCGGGTGGGGGCCCAGGAAACACCCTCATTTCCTCCTCCGGCCCTCCAAAAAGGCCCCAAATCTTTGGGTTCCCGGTAAAAAAATCGGTTTTTAGGAATTTTCCTCCTTCCCTTAACCCCATCACTGGTTTGGGATGTTCAACACAGCCCTTGGGTTTGGGCCCAAAATTTAAGGCACCCTTTTTTGGAGAGTTGGTGGGGGCCTCCCTTGGGACCCAGCTTTTGGCCCGAACCATGCCTTTGGGGAAGTTGAATTTAAAGGAAAAAAATTTTTTCCGGGGCCTTGGGATTTGAACCCGGGGGGGGGAGGGGGGGAACAAGGGGGGTTCGGGTTTTTTCGCAAACTTTGGGGGGGGGTTTCCGTCTTTCCTTTTTCCTCCCCGGGGCGGGGGTGGCCGGGGAACCCCTGGGTTGGGGTTTTTAGGAAAGTTTTCCCCCTTAAAACCCCCTTCCGGTTCAGAACCCCCAAGAATTCCCCCCAAAAAAAAAAATTTGGGGGGGGTTTTATTTTTTTTGGGGGCAAGGGCCCCCTTTGGGGCCCCGCCCCTTGGGGGCCCAAATTTTTTTGGGGGCTTCTTTAAAAACTGGAAAAAGGGTGGTGCGAGGGTCTTTTAAACCCGCCTCCACTCTCGGTGGTTTTAACAACCCCTGGTCCGCACCGCTGCTTGTCAGGCCAAGTGTCAATTGTACGGGGTTAAAGGGGATTTCGCCCGCTGCCACAATTTGCTGGGAGCATGTGGGGGGGTTTGGAAAACCGCTTTTTTGCCACGTCAAAAATGAGACGGTTGACGGGGGGCCCGAAATGAAGCTGCAACGCAGCCAGGGGGGGGCGAAGCAGGGTTTCGAATTTGGGGGGAAAATTTCGAACTAAGGGCCCCGGCCTTCTTCGCAGGAAGCCAAAGGGGGGGGCCGGGTTGCTTTTTTAGAAATTTTGGACGACAAGGGGTTCCCTGAAAGTGCCAGGCAAAGGATGTGCTCCAGCCTACCGATTTTTAAGGGCGGGGCCCGCAGATTTCGCCCGTTTTTCACACACCACCTTGCCTGGCAAAGGTTCTTGTCACCCACCAGCGCTCGGTCTCGTTGCTTAGGCCGGGCCACAACTCCGACCCGGTGGGACGGTCTCCCAAGGGGAGATTAATTTCAACACCGGGGCCCGGTTGTTCTGGGCACGTGATGCCCCCGAGGACCCCTTTGGGGGGAAAAAGCCCTTTCACCTCCCGCAGTTTTTAAGAAAAAGGTTTTTCGCCCAGCCTGAGGGGGCCACCGTCACCCCCCTTTAAATCCCCCAGTCACCCGTGAGCTTTTCACAGAGAAAAGCGGCCTTGGCCGTGTTTCTGGTCCATGTGTTTGGTGGTTTAGATGGAAATTTTTTCCCGGGCCGATGCAAAAAACGCGCTTGAAAATTTTTTTATGACTCGTGGTGGCCAGGGGAGGGACGGCCTTTTCTGGGAAAAAGAAATGTGCTTTAAAATCTTTGGGATTGGGGGCAGGCGGGGCCCTTTATGTGGGGAAACCCTTTTTGTGTCCCCCAGAGGAAAAAAGGGAACATTTTTCCCAAAGGCCCAAAAACCTGGGCCCTTTCCCACATTCAAAGGTTTTGGCTTTGGGATGGTTTGGGTTAAAGTGTTTCTTTTGCTTTCCCCAAAAATGGAAAGACAGAAGGCCCGGCTGCTAGAATGGTGCTGTTTCGGCTTGAGGTCGTTTAAACCTGGCGGAAAAGGGGAAGGGGTTGGTTTGGGGCTTTTGGTGGTGTTGGTGGTAAATGGGGACGGTGGGGCTGAAGGGGGGAGGCTGATCCCTTTATTTATGCTCTGAGAGACTGGGCAGTGGGAAAAATTGGTGGTGGGGGAGGAGGAGGGGAGGCGGAGACAGAGGGGGGGGACCAAAAGGTTGGGGCCCGGTGTCGGTTTGGCCCTTTTTTTGGGCCAAATGTTCCCCCCATTTCAATAAAGCATTCGGGGGCATGTGACCCAGCTTTTTGGGTGGTGGTTTTAAAAACTTTAAAGGGTTTTTGCCTCTACTTTTGCGTTTTTTCGGCAAAGGCGGGGATATGGGCATTTGCTGGGTGAATCAGAGGCTTGGTTTAAAGGGAAAGGGCCCCGGCTTTTAGAAGGGGCCTGGGGGCCTTTTTTACGGCGATAAGTGGGAGCGGGGTTTTCGATTTACCGTGGGGTGGCGGAAAACATTAAACAGCGGACTTCTGCGACCGCCCCTCCCCCTTTTTGTGGCGGGGACCCGTATTTACACTACCCCATCGTCTTCCCCTCGTCCACTGATGAAGCGCTCGCAAGCAATTCTGCGGAAAAGACCGGGATGGATCCGCAATGTCGTCATCTTCATCAACACAGGTGACTTGGTCGTCCTGACTTTCTGCATCCAGAATCTGTGGGCTACAAGCAAGGGGCACTGCAAGGGTTACCGCCCGCCCGGGTTTTGTGCTGATTGCCCGGCTTCCTTCACCTCCTCTGATGGCATCAGTAACGGGGCGTCAGAGAAGACTAAATCATCCTCTTGATCTTTTAACATGCCTTCTGACCCCAACCGCATTTTGTCATCAAAGCGGTCCGCAGACAATGTATTATCCACAGTGGGGGTTACACGAGTTGACATTTGGGCTGCTTCATGTTGGACGGATGCTGATGATGCTGATGCGACATTTGTGCCCGTGACTGCGGGGGGACGAGGAGGTAAGACTGCTAGATGCAGGTTGCATTAACCACTGAAGGACAGATTGGCGACGTTTGTTCGTTACTTAGATTCACAGGGCCCTGACCCAGCGATGACGGGGCCTGACGGTCCTGCAACTGACGATCCGCTGGCATGCGTGTTTTTCGCCAGCACTGGAAGGAGCACCTTCTCTCGTACCACTACCTCCATGTGCTACCCCCCTCTTTGCTCGCTTACCACCTGCATTTTGCTCCATGTTCAGAAATATAAAAATTTGAGAAGGTATGAAATAGTTTTGCAAAGTCTCTTATTAAAAGACTGTAAATCACAGCTTTTTCTCAAATCCCTCTAATCAAAACAAATTGCTGGATTCAAATTTAACTGCAAGGTGTCTATCAACAAATCTGGACTGGGCAAAAGTCCAAAAACACGTATCTGTTATGTTTTGGTATAATAAACGGTATTTTTTGCACCTTTCCATTCACCTGTGGTGAATTTAGAATTGCTGTTTAAGATTTACGTGGATGCTGCGTCAATGACAATGCTGGGTGTGCAAAAGTCAAAAAACACGTAACTGTTATGTTTTCGTATGATACACGGGATTTTGTGCACCTTTCAATTCACCCGTGGTGAAAATAGTATTACTGTTTTAAAATTTAGTGGATGCTGCGTCAATGAACAATGCTGGGTGCGCAAAAAATCAAAAAAAAAAACGTAACTGTTATGTTTTTCGTATGATACACAGTATTTTTGGCAACAAACAACCGTGCTGACAACAAGATTGCTGGATTGTAATTTAACTGCAAGGTGGATATATCAACACCCCGTGGAATGGGTTTAAAATTGAAAATGAACACCATCTGAAATGTATATTTAATAAAAAAAGTGGAGTTTTGCACCGAACCCAAAAAGACCTGCAGTTACTAGAAATTATGTGTATCCAATATAAGTTCAGGTTGCCCAATATCCAGGAAATATTTCAATAGCAAACTGTTAATAATAAAGATATTGCAGTTTCAATGTCTACACAAAATCTTGGTGAACTTTATCCAGTGTTCTTTATAGATAGAGCTTGTCTGTGTTCGCCCGCGGGCCCCCCCACCCATGCTTCCCCCGTGACTTTTACAGCGGTAGATTTCTGCTTTAAAATTTCTCTAGCTAACTACATAAAATCTTCAAATCTCTAATCTAACTAAATTGGAAGGATCACAGCTATAGTAGAGGGGTTTTTCTGTGCAGAAATAAAACTAATTTCGCTGAGCTGTTTGGCCACAGGCAGAGCCAAAGTCCTATTCCTTATGAGACGCTGAGAGACACTAAGGCTGAACAGGAAGGGCTGTTCTTGTTTAAAAAGAGGGTCATGTTTATTTTTCCAGCCAATCGCAAACCCTACACATCCCAGTTTATGACGTTTTCACACCATCTCACCCTGCTCTATTCTGTAATTGATTTGCTGGGCCCCCCAAAATTACAGGAAGCGCCGAAAAAGGCGCGATCTTAATAGATGATGCTCAGATTTTAACCTTAATTATCGCATGATCTGGAAATTCCGATTTACCCTTAAAAACCTGCCGATTTCAACTTTGTCGATAAAAATCGCTCAACACTAGTTGATGGGGCGATTGTGTCAAAATATCGTCATCGGATCGATAGTCGATATCGTCAATCATCATGCCGAATTCCGATAGTCGATAATAGATAATCCCGATGACCATTAAAGTCTATGGGAGAGGAACAACACCTTCATTCTTACACCCAAACAGGGCTGGAGAAGCTGGAATTAACATCCACAAC
>JAODAL010016583.1:0-80256 GCA_025379985.1 Phyllomedusa bahiana | reverse complement strand
TTTAAGACAACCGCTCTCACACCTTCCACGCATGGGGGGGGCGGCTGCTGGTATTCTACTTGCATCCAGTCCCCAGTACTGCAGATGGGCTACAGCAGCAGAAGACCACACCGGGTGCCACTCCTTTCAGCTAAGAACAGGAAACTGAGGCTCCAATTTGCCCAAGCTCATCGAAATTGGACAGTAGAAGATTGGAAAAACGTTGCCTGGTCTGATGAGTCTCGATTTCTGCTGCGACATTCGGATGGTAGGGTCAGAATTTGGCGTCAACAAAATGAAAGCATGGATCCATCCTGCCTTGTATCAACGGTTCAGGCTGGTGGTGGTGGTTTCATGGTGTGGGGATATTTTCTTGGGCACTCTTGGGCCCCTTGGTACCAATTGAGCATCGTTGCAACACCTTGTTGAATCTATGCCATGAAGAATTGAGGCAGTTCTGAAGGCAAAAGGGGGTCCAACCCGTTACTAGCATGGTGTACCTAATAAAGTGGCCGGTGAGTGTATACTGACACTACCCCATCGTCTTCCTCCTCGTCCAGTGATGAAGCGCTCACAAACAAATTCTGCTGAAAAGACCACGTTGGATCCGCAATGTCGTCATCATCATCATCAACACAGGTGACTTCGTCGTCCTGACATTCTGCATCCAAGAGCTGCGGGCTACACGCAAGAGGGACTGCAAGGCGTTGCAACGATAAAAGGTATTTTTGGCACCTATCAATTCACCTGTGGTGACTACACAATTGCTGTATTGAAATCTAACTGCAAGGTGGCTCTATCAACAAATCTGGATTGGGCAAAAGTGCAAAAAACACGTATCTGAAATGTATACGGATAATAAAAAGGTATTTTTTGCACCTATCAATTCACCTGTGGTGACTACACAATTGCTGTATTGAAATTTAACTGCAAGGTGGCTCTATCAACAAATCTGGACTGGGCAAAAGTGCAAAAAACACGTATCTGAAATGTATACGGATAATAAAAGGTATTTTTGGCATCTATCAATTCACCTGTGGTGACTACACAATTGCTGGATTCAAATTTAACTGCAAGGTGGCTCTATCAACAAATATGGACTGGGCAAAAGTGCAAAAAACACGTATCTGAAATGTATACGGATAATAAAAGGTATTTTTGGCACCTATCAATTCACCTGTGGTGACTACACAATTGCTGGATTCAAATTTAACTGCAAGGTGGCTCTATCAACAAATCTGGACTGGGCAAAATTGAAAAAGAACACCTATCTGAAATGTATACTGATAATCAAAGTGGAGTTTTGCACCTAACAAATAGACCTGCATTTATTAGAAAAGATCTGTAACCTAATTTAAGTTCAGGCTGCCCAATATACAAGTAATATTTCAACAGTAAACTGTTAATAATAAAGCTATTGCAATGCAATGTCTTCAATACAATATCCAGTATTCTTTAAAGAGCTCGTCTGTGTTCGCCCGCGGGCCCACCCCACCCCTGCTCCCTCCGTGACTTTACAGCGGTAGATGCTCCTTTAAAATTCTCTGCCTAACTACCTAAAAACTGCAAATCTCTGATCTAACTAAGTTCTAAGGATCACAGCTAAAAGTAGAGCTGTCTCTGTGAACAAATAGAATCATTTCGCTGCTGATCATGAACAGGAAGGGCTGTTCTATGTAAAACGAGGTAATGTGATTTTTCCAGCCAATCGCAACCATACACATCCCAGTCATGACGTCGATAAAACCCCACCCTGTCTATTCTGTAAGCTGATTTTTGGGAGCCAAAATGACAGGAAGCGCCGAAAATGGCGGATATTAAAAAGATTATGCACAGATTTTAACCTAAATTATGCGTGGTCTAAAAAAAACTGATCAACGTAAATACCGTGCCGATTTCAACTTTGTCGATAATAATCGCTCAACACTAATAAATACACCTGCGGTGACTACAAACTTGCCTTATTAAATTTAAATGCAAGGTGGCTCTATCAACAAAACTGGGCCGCACCAAAGTGAAAAAAACACCATTTGAAAAATATACGGATAAAAAAAAGGCGTTTTTGCACCTAAAATACACTGCGGTGACTCAAAATTGCTGTATTAAAATTTTAAAAGCAAGGTGGCTTATGAAAAAAACTGGGCCGCCCCAAAGTGAAAAAAAACATATTTGAAATCTTAGGAAATAAAAGGCTTTTTTTTCAAATATAAAAAACTGCTGTGACTAAAAATTTCGTATTAAATTAAATGCAAGGGGCTCTATGAACAAAACTGGGCCACACCAAAGTGAAAAAACCTAATTAAATTGTGTACAGATAATAAAAGTTGAGTTTTGCACCTATCAAATACACCTGCAGGTACTAGAAAAGATCTGTATCCTAATGTAAGTACAGGCTCCACAACATACAAGTAATATTTCACCAAAATCTGGCCAAAAACTGTTAATCAAAACCCATTGCAATGCAGGGTCAAAGCACAGTCTGTGCTGAACAATATCCACTCTCCTTTCAAAAAACTGCCTGCCAGCGTGTCTGTCTGTGTTCGCCCGCAGCCCCCCGCCTCCCCTCCCCCCGCGGCTGTACAGCGATAGATGCTCCTTTAAAATCCTCAGTCTAAGTAACTAAAAACTGCAAATCTCTAATCTACCTAAGTTCTAATGTTCACAGCTAAAAGCATAGTTGTCTGTGTGAACAAATAGAACAGTTTCGTTGAGCTGTTTTGAGAGAGACCGAGCACATGTCCTGCTCTTATGATACACAGACACACACTGAGGCTGAACAGGAAGGGTTTTTCTATGTAAAACGAGGTCATGTGATTTTTCCAGCCAATCACAACCATACCATCCCAGTCATGACGTCACACACCCAGCTCACCCTGCTCTATTCTCTAAGCTGATTTGCTGGCCGCCAAAATGACAGAAAGCGCCGAAAATGGCGCGATATTAATAGATTATGTGCAGATTTTAACCTAAATTATCGTGTGATCAAAAAAATCCGATCAACATAAAAACCGTGCCGATTTCAACTTTGTTGATAATAATCGCTCAACACTACACGGCACTCAAAAATAAGGAATGCTTGTGATTTATTTACAAATGTGATAGTAAGTCAAATAGTACAAAACCTCCATATATAAGTATTATTTATGGTAGGTAACACAATTTAATAAATATATTCATCTGTTCCAGATCGGTAGATCATGCAGTTGGTGACATGCAGACTTTTGTCACAACTTTTCAGTTTTTGTGCCTTTATTTAGTGACATCTGGAACAAGAGATATACAATTACAATAATAAGCAGGTACAAAATGAATAGAGTAAGGAGGTAATAGTAGAAAAAAGAGGAAAAGTAATGTGGGGAAGAGAGGAAAGGAGATGATGGATGAATAATTGCTTAAAAAATTGGAAAAAAGGGAAAAAAATAAGAGCAAAACAAAGAGAGAAAGGGACATATAAAAATTAAACAATAGTAATGAGAGAGTAGAAGGAGCATATTAAGATATAGTGGTAATGTAGCCGATAGAGGATCCCAAAGGAATGACCATAGGTAAATAGAAGGACAGAAGGAGGAAAAAAGAGGAGTAGGAGTATAATGATGACATAATATGTATGAAGCCCACAGTACAGAGTAGAGGGAGCAGAAGATAATAGGGGACAGAATGAGGGTCCTATTGACCAGAGTGCCTGAAGCGTAGGGTAAACTAGACTCAGGTTGAAGAAAAGTATGCTATAGGAGAGAGAAGGGGCATACAATAAATATGGGTATAGGGAATAACACACAAGGTAAGGCAGGTACAAAATAGGCAAAACAATGGGGAGGGTAGAAAGACTGCATTCATTTAAATGTAAGATCTTTAATAGGACCCCCTACCATTTGTAATTTAAAATATCCATGTCTTTTTATGTGGCAGAGTGGCTTTTGTGCTCCCCCAGGCACCAAGGCTTGGGTCCAAGTGCTATCTCTGCACCCCCATAGTAACACTATACTGTAGAAGCAGGAGTCAAATTATAGCCAACATTGAGCCATGAAGCTATTGAGATAAAAGTAGAAATGTAAAACTGAACTAACACAATATTAACACAGCATTTCACAGATCTAGGATCAGGGTCTACACACATCATTAAATTAAAGAAATTATTCACACTTGGATAGCATCTGCACAGAGTAAATATCACATAAATAATTGGATGGACAAGAAAGCAATGAAAAAACATATTTATAACTTTATGAGCATCCTCAGGATGTGAGGATGTGCTTGCAGTTGAAAACTATTGACAGCAACTACTGTGGGCTCTTGGAATGCAAAAGGGGTTAAGCACAATGAGCAAACATTCAAATTGTAGAGAGAAAAGGTAAGTTTGTACAACATTAAGGATGAATTTTGGACCATTTCTCAATTTAAACGTGTTTTGATTCATCAATATTTCTGGGATGCCTTACTGTACATACTGTACATACTGTACATACTTTTCAGCTCACGCTAAGGCGTCTCAATCAAGTTAAGGTCAGGCCATTGAACATGTTCATTTACTTCTGTGATCTGTGTCATTGTCTTGTTGCATTACCCAATATCTCTTCAGCAATCCAGCCCCAAACTATGATGCTCTCTCTACCATGCTTAACAGTGGGGATAAGGTTTTGGTTTTGTTGTGCAATGCACAATTTTCTCCAAACATTTTTGTGTCTGATCAAAAAATTTCCACTTTTGAGGTCAACTGTTAGTTTGTCTAAGACTATATCAACGTTTCACAGTGTTTTGGGGAAAATGTTTTATGACGGGGAGACAAAAGTTAAATGTATTAGTGCAAAAGTATATTGCTATATTTTGAAGAAAAAGAACACTGCACATCAACATCAAAACATTATATTAACTGTGAAGCATAGTACAGGAGGCATCATGTTTTGGACTTGGAGCCATTGGGGAAGCAATGAATTTAAAGGTGTATCAAAAAGTGTTAAAGAACATGTAAGCTTAGTAGTTCATGATGTCATGGTGAGGAAAAGCTGGCTAATGCAACAAGACCAAAACCACATATGTAAAGTAACAATAGAACAGTTGAAAATGAAGTCAGAGTCCTGACCTTAACCCTTTGAAGATGCTGGGTCATGGCCTGAAGAGGGCTTTATATTGAAGAAATCACAGAATTATTGATTCCATAATTCCAAAACTATTTCTTGTTCCTCTACAGGAAACATATGGTAGTCATTGCTGCTAAAGGAGGATCTAAAAATTAAATTAAAGGGGTTGCTTACTTTTCCTCCCAGTGCTGTGGAGTTTGATTTACTTTTTCTCCCAGCACTGTGAATATTTACTCATGTTGTAAAAATGAAAGATTTTTCTATCGTCATTGTGGAGCACTATAGAACATATCCATCTCAATCACCGGCAGGTAATAATTCAGGACAGACAGACAGGTTTCTTGGCTCTGCTGATGATCTTAGATTACATGCCTCAATCATCCGAACCTCCCATGCCTGTCTCCAAGATCTCACACGTGCTGAACCAGTTCTCTGCTACCACGGGCGATCAGGCAGACTCCCAATCCTCATAGTTTTAAGTGCACCTTGAAAATACATCTTCTTAGGTAGGCCTACCAAGATCCATAATTGCTAACCCACCACTTTCTATCTCCCACACTTCTGACACTCCCTATACACTTATCTGTATATAGATGTACTGTCTGGATGACAGGTTCATCCACTTTTTATGTAAACCTCCCCACATTTATGTAACATGGCTGGACTACTATGTAACCAAGCACTTCTCACCATTTGTCTCACCCATACACCCTAATAGATTGTAAGCTCTTGTGAGCAGGGCCGTCACGCCTTGGGCAACATGTCAGAAAAGAGGCGCCTCCACGCCAGTTTTAAAGTGCATTAAATGAGTGTATAGTGTGGCTGAAGGAAAGAACCTAATCTAGGTGCATAGCGTATCATTGATAGCATATTTGATGTGCCTATGTTAGGTGCATTCAAATGTGTAGTGTGTGGCATATAATGCACCTAGTTTTGGTGTACTACAATTGATTTATATAGAGAATAGGGCATCAACAGTTTTATGGCACAAAATACACAAAAAAATATTGCAGCCCTAATGGGACATGTCGGCCCTTTTGTCTGATCTGTAAGTATATTTTCTGTAATGGTTGTTTTTTGTCTGTACCTACACCCTCTAAATTGTAAAGTGCTGCGGAATAGGTTGGCGGCATACAGACTTTGACTGGGAAAACCTGCTAAGTATACACTAAGTAGATGTCTATCAAATATCTTATAGTTGCTATAATTCTCTATATTCACGGAGTGTGTTTGTATTCTCTGGATATATATCAATGTTATATACAGTAGCACACTACGTGTGCGCTTTGTGTTTTTTCATTTTCTAGCACCTGATAAGAGGTTTTTGGTTGGATTTTCAGACAGTTTTCGTATTCGACTGTCAACCATCCTTATATACTTCAATAGAAAATCCAATGAGTAGTCCACACTGAATGGATTTTCTGCTGGACGTCTTTTTTACACCGACATTCCGAAAAACTTAGAACATGGTCAATATTCCGCATTTCAATGGTTGACAGGGAGCAATGAATCCGCAAACTGTAGACAGAACAGTCCCTCAAAACCATGCAAAAGACGACAAGATATCGTCAGGATTCTTAAGACAGAATCTGACAGGTATTATGTCACTGCCGTGTGGACTCTTATAGTTGCTAGAAAGAGAAAGAACAGAATATCCATGTAGGTTATAGTGGAATGAATACACTTTCCATACAAACAACAACTTCCTTAGATTGCCGGACATGAGATGAACGGAGAATGTAAATTGACAACAAATTTTAAAGAAATAGGTGCCAATGGAATTTTTCTTTGCTAACTAGACATAGAAAAAACAGAGAACATGTACAACTTACTATAAAGTGGAATTAGCATATATTGCACATATATAGATGCCTAATAATTTCCCTCTGGCTGACACAAATTAAATATTACATTAAATATACTTACTAGTTATTAATCACATACTCCATATAAATAGAAGCATAATAAGCTTCTCATGTTTGAGGACATGAAATGAACAGGATCTATTGAATTTCTGTACTTAATGATATGCAATGAACTTGGTAAATATGTAGTCTACTGTGGAAAGATCATATAACCCATATAAAAAGATGCCTATATAAATCTCTATGACTGCTCAACATAAAATGAACAGGAAATGAGTATTGTATATAGTGTAAGAAACATATTTCACATAAGTAGATGTTAAATGATTTCACTGTGCTTGATAGACATGAAGTAAACAAGGTATGTGTGTAGTTTATAGTAGATTCTGTTTATATAGAACATAAAAGAATTACCCGGCTTTGAAATTTTTATAGGCATCCTTTTATATGGAAAATGTGTTCACTCAACTGTAAACTGTATGTCCTGTTCATTCCATGTCTATCAAGCACAGGAAATTGCAAAATGATTTGTTCATATGGAAAATGTGTTTATTCCACTATAAACTACAGATATGACCTGTTCATTTCAAGACTTGCAATCACATGAAATTTCATAGGTATCTGTTTATATGAATTATTTGTTCATTCCACTTGAAGCTGCACTTATGTTCTTTCTAAGTCTATCAAGCACTATTTATACAGAATATATGTTTATTTGATAAACTATGCCTATAAACTGTTTATTCTATGTCTAGCAATTACAGAAACATCCCTGCATACAGAATATATGTTCATTCCACTTTAAACAACAATTGCAGATGGTAAGTTTCAGCAGAAAAAGTTATGTCATTTTAACATTGTTATTAAAAGGATTATATGCCTACAAAGATTAGCTTTCAACATGTAGGAACAGGTAATTAAAAACTTTTTAAAAATACATTAGTATTAGCAGATGAGATTTTATCTGCTCTGAGTGCACACAGGTTTATCTGGTTACTGTCCATATCTTCCTTCACGATTAGACAGAGAGCAGGGCGTGATGTCACCATGGACAGATCTGACTCTGGAGTAGACTCTTTATTTCTAACAAGATTAGCTTTTGTATACAGATAAGAAATTGATTTCACTCCTAAAGTCACTTGTAGCTTTGTTTGCTTACAAATGAACTCTCTTGCTCTTTGTAATGTCTCAGCTAGTTATAGAGAAGCTTAAATGCTAATCACTGCTATAAAACCACCCACAGCCTGACAAAAGCAGAGTGAAAGAAAAGCTGGCTGTGACTGTGAAACTACATAGTCAGAAAACCCCTTTAAGAAAAGCAAACCAGGTGAGGTGAAGAGTGGCACTTCAGCAAAATAGAGTATCATCAATGTCCATCTTAATTAACCATTTAAAATTGGGTTGCTGAATTTAAACCTGAAACAAGAGATGTTACACATATGAAGACGCCTGGAAGACAGATTTCTGTGTCAACACTAGAAAACATTGATACTGTCAGTGATACGATTTTGAATAAGAGACAGATCAGCCTATAATTAAATTTGACTACCTCAAACTAATGTGCATTTTATAATCATCCATAATGAATTGAAAAAGATAAAACTATCTGCAAGATGTCTCAATGCTGATCAAAAGCAAATTAGTTAAGATTACTTGTAGCATAGAAAGTCAATTATGGGAGAATATTATGCATTTCCGGGCATCAAACTTCATATCAAAATAGTGGAAACACAACAAGAAAAACTTTCCAAAACTATCTTGTTTTTGCACTATAATGTGATGGCCCACAAGTTTGGCATTGCCCCGCAAAAACTCAATTAAATCGACTTTGAAATTGTCGATAATCCACAATATTCTCCTAAATTGGTCCCATCTATTATTTTTTGACACTCAAAAAATTATTGAATGGATGAAGATTTACAACAGATTTTTTTTTTCCAAAGGATTAGAATTACTTTTCAATTGATGGATTAAATGCATAGAGTTAAAAGGTGATTGTGTTGAATGAAATAGTATTACTTTGAAAACATTTAGGGCGACATGTCCGAAAAATGGCATTGCTGTGGCAGATTTTAGGCGCATTTAGTTAGTGTAAAGTGTGTCTGAAAATCCGATACTTTCAAAAATCTGGTATCTGGTATACATTGCATAGTATACTTAGTGCACCTAAAAAGGCGTATTGTGCTGAAAAAGGCGCATTGCGCAATCGTGAGACATGGGGTGTTGGCTAGTGATTGTGCGTCTATCGAGGCGCATTGCGTAATAAAAAAGGGGGCAAAATGTTTTAATTTTACAAAGTGTAGTAATGCCCCAATGGGCCCCACATTGCTTTAAAAGGAGGCACACAGCGCCCCTCACAACTATTTTTAAATGCCCCTTTTTTAGGCCCCAATACAGTGTCTAAACCCCACAAAATTGAAAAATTACATTTTAAATCAAAGACAATGGGCGTCAAGAGTAGTGTTAAGGGGACTAAAAACCGACAAAGTTGAAAATGGGCACATTTTTTTATGGTGATCAAAATTTTTTAGATCATGCGAAATTTTGGGTTTAAAAAATCTGGGCAAAAATTCTATTAAGATGGGCGCCATTTTCGGCGTTTCCCTTTTTAAATTTTGGGGGCCCAGAAAAATCATTTAAACAGAAAAAGAGCGGGGTGAAAATGTGGGTGCGACGTCTTAAACTGGGATGTTTTAGGGTTTGGGCGATTGGCAAAAAAAATTCCCCAACCCCCCGTTTTCATAAAAAACAGGTTTTCCCTTTTTCCACCCATCAGTTTCCTCTCACCCGTTTTCAGAGCAGAAGGGACGTGCGCTCTGCTTGGGTTTTAAAAAACAGCTCAGGGGAAATTTAAAAAAATTTTTCTTCCAAGAAACCCCCCTACATTAATGTGTTTCCCTTACAATTTAGTTAGATTAAGTTTGGGGAAATTTTTATATATTTTGGGTAGGGGAAAAAAAAAAGGGAGCATCTCCCGGGCGTAAAATCACGGGGGGGGGGGGGGGTGGGAAAGCGGAGGGTGGGCCCTCCGGGGCCGCCACAGACAAGCTCTTTTAAAAAAATACGGAAAATTTAAAACCAAGATTATTTGTAAAAAATTGCAATACCCTTTAATTAAATTAAAAAATTTTTTCTATTGAAATATTTCCTGGGAAAATTGGGCAGCCTGAATTTTATAGGTACACATTTTTTTCTGTAACTGCGGCCCTCTTTTTTTTGCAAAACCCCAATTTTTATTACCCATTAACATTTCCCAGATGGGTGTTAAATTTTAAATTTTTGCCCTTTCCCACCTTTGTTGTTTTAAAACCCAAACCTTGAAATTAAAAAAGAATCCAGCAAGTCAGCCCCGGTTGAAAAAGGTGCCAAAAATCCCCTTTTTTAATACCCAAAATAAAATTTCAGAAACTTTTTTTTTTGTTTTTGGGGCGAACTACAGCCTTTGTTCATTGAGGCACCTTTGAAATTTAAAAATTTGTGAATACGCAAATTTTTTTTAAAAGTCACTAAAAGGTGAATTAAAAGGGTCCCCTAAAAAAATTACTTTTTTTTAAATCGAATACATTTCAGTTACGTGTTTTTTAAATTTTTTTTAGCCCCGGGCCCAGCTTTGTTGTTAGATCTATTTTTGCATTTTAAATTTAAAATACAGCAATTTTTTAGTCCCACAGTGGAATTGTTGGGTTTCCCCAAAAATCCCTTTTTTATTTTTCCAAAAAAAATTTAAACAGTTTACGTGTTTTTTGCATTTTTTGCCCAGCCCAAAGATTTTTTGATAGACCCAAACCTTGCGTTAAATTTGAATCCACAATTGTTTTATTTAAACCCGGGAAAAATTTAATAGGTGAAAAAAAAAACCCTTTTTAAATTATCCAAAATTTACATTACAGATACGTGTTTTTTTGACTTTGGTGAAATAAAGTTTTTGTTCATTGAGGCACCCTTCACTTAAATTTAATACTGCAACTTTTTAGTCACCAAAGGTAAATTTTGATAGGGCCAAAAAATCCCTTTTTTAAAAAACCAATCCCATTACAGATATGGGGTTTTTTGCACTTTTCCCCCAGTCCAAAATTTTGTTGATAGAGCCACCTTGCATTAAAAATTTTTGAATCCACAATTGTGTATTAAACCACAGGTGAATTGATAGGTCCCAAAAAATTACCTTTTATTATCCAATCCCTTACGATACGGGGTTTTTTTTTAATTTTGCCCGCCCCAGATTTGTTGATAGACCCAAAATTTGCAGAAAAAAAGGGAATCCGCAATTTTTGAAAGTTACCCCCAGGTAAAATTGATGGGGCCCAAAAAAATACCTTTTTATTTTCCCAAACATTACAGATACTTGTTTTTAACTTTGGGGACTACAGCTTTGTTCTTTAGGAGGCACCTTGCCCCTTAAATGTAAAATTACTGTTTTTTTTTAAAGCCAACCACGGGAAATTTAAATAGGGGGCCAAAAAAATAATTGTTTTTTATCCGAATACTTTTCCCAATACGTGTTTTTTTTCCCCTTGGGGGCGGGCCCAAAGGCCTTTGGGTATGTTTAAAAATCTACTTTTGCAGTTAAATTTTGAAATCCACAATTTTTTGTAGGCCCACCACAGGTGGGGGAATTGATGGGGGGTGCCAAAAAAATCCCTTTTTTTATTACCCAAAATTACATTTTCATATACGTTTTTTTCATTTTGGCGCGGCCACTTTGTTGAAAGTTTTACTTTTTGGCATTTTAAATTTAAATTTACAGAAATTTTTTGTATTCGCAAAAGGTAAAATTGATAGGTGCCAAAAAACCTTTTTAAATTCCGAATACTTTTCAGATACGTGTTTTTTCCTTTAAAGGCGCAGGCCACCTTTGTTGACTTGATAGATCTATTTTGCATTTAAATATTAAAAAAATCCAGCAATTTTTTTTTGGGATTTGGGGGATTTGAAAAAAGCTTTTGTTTTTGCCCCGGCCCTTTTTTAAAAAAAGATTTTCCCAAAACCCTTTCCAAAACCCTTCCCCAAAATTTGTTTTTTTTTCTGAACATGGAGCAAATTTTGGGTTGGTAAAGCAAACAAAGAGGGGGTAGGAAAAGGGGGGTAGGGGGTTAAACGAAAAAGGAAGGTGCCCCTTTCCATTGCTTGGCAAACAACACGAAAAGCCAGCGGATCATCAGTTGCGGGACCGCCCAGGCCTGTAAAATGGGCGGGGTTAAAGGGGGCCCTGTGAATCTCATAACACAGCGTCCCCCAATCTGTCCTAAATTGTTAATGCAACCCCTCTTTCCAGCAGCCCCTTAAACCTCCTCGTCCTCCCAGTCAGGGCCCAAAAAATGTCTTAAACAAAATCACCACACCCGGGTCCAACCATGAAGCAGCCCAAATTTTCAACTCGTGCCCCCCACCACTTTTGGTTTAATCCATTTTCTAAAGGGACCTCATTGTTTACAAAATGCTTTTGGGTCAAAAAATGTTAAAAAACCAAGAGGCCAAAGGGGAAATGATTTTCTCTGCTCTGACGCCCAGTTATTGATCCATCAAAGGAGGAAAAGGGGAAGCCGTCAATCGGCAAAAAAATTTCCGGGTGGTCGGCAACGCCTTGCACCCCCTTTTTCCTGTAGCCCGGCAGCTCCGGATGCAAAATTTGTCAGGACGCCCAAAAATTTAAACCTGTTTTGATAATATGATAAACAAACTTTGCGGAACCCAACGTGGTCTTTTCAGCAAATTTGGCTTGCAACGCTTCACCCACGGGGACAAAGGGGGGAAAACAGGGGGTAGTGTCATACGGGACCCCTCCAAAAGGGGGAGAGGGCCCTTCGAGAAGCCGCTTTTATGTTTCCCCAGCCCAGGGCCCACGAAAAACCCCACTCCTGCTATCGCGTCAAAAAAGGCCCCAGGACCTCTCAACCCGGGGCCCTTCTTTTGCCCCAAGCCTCGTTTTCACCCACGATGTCAAAACCCCCATTTTGCCTGTAAACGCAAAAGGGTAGAGGCAAGAACCTTGGGTGGTTAACCACCACCAACTTTGTCTAGTCACATGGGGGCGAATCATATTTGAAAGGGAGGCAAAAACGGGCCAAAAAAGGCCAGACCGACCCCGGGGCCCCTCCAACCCTGCCCACACCCCTGTCCCGCCTCCCCGCCCCCCCCCAAACGTTCCTCAGCTCCCCAAAGTCTCTCTTAGTCATGATCGGGGAAACGCCCCCCCTTTTCAGCCTCCACCGTCGCCCGAGTACCCCCACACCCCCAGAGAAAAAACCTACCCCTTTTTCCTTTCCCCCTTTTTCCTTTGCCAGAAAAGCCGCCCCTCCCGGGTTTTGGGAACCTTTCCACCCACAGGTCGGGGGGAGTTTTTGGGGAAACGGCTCTCCTCAACGAGACCGAGCGGCGGGGGGTGCCAAAAAACCCCTTGGGGAAGGCCAGGACAATGGTGGCCCCTGGCCCCGGGGCCCCGGGGGGGGGGCAAAAACCCGCCCCCGCCCCAAAAATCGGTGGGCCCGGCGCACATCCCTTGCCTGGCACATGTCATGAACCTTGTGTCCAGAAAATATTTAAAGAGCTCCCGGCCCTTGGGCCCTCCCCTGCTGAGGAAGGTTTCGTTTTTCCAAAGTTCCCCCCTTTCCCCGCCTTTTCGCCCCCCCTTTCCCCCCTTTCGTCCCGCCGGGCCCGTGTTTCAGTTCACTCGGGCCCTCCCCGTCAACCCAAAATTTCATTGTTGCCCGGGGGGGGGGCCAACACGCGGAAATTCCCCACACTCCACATGCTCCACAAATTGTGGCAGCAGCCAATCCCAAATTAAACGCAGAAACGAATTTACAAAAGGGCTTTTTGACAAGCAGCGGGTGGACCCTTCGGAAAGTTTTTTGGGGCCACCAAAGAGTGGGGGGGCAGGTGAAAGACCCTTTTACACCTTTCCTTTGGGCCAGTTTTAAAGAAGCCCCCAAAAAGGTCATGCGGCCCAATGCCCCTTGTCAGAAATGAGCTTTCGTGGGATCTTATTTTCTGGAACAAACTTTTGGGAC
Source organism: Phyllomedusa bahiana (assembly GCA_025379985.1). Classification (NCBI taxonomy): domain Eukaryota; kingdom Metazoa; phylum Chordata; class Amphibia; order Anura; family Hylidae; genus Phyllomedusa; species Phyllomedusa bahiana. The sequence goes on along the minus strand of JAODAL010016583.1, from coordinate 66,324 downwards.
CACCCCTGAAACAACAGGTCCCCCAGCGACGGAGGGGGAGAGGGACAAAGATGGGGACACGGACCCCTTCCCTCCGTAAAAATCCACAAAGGGCCCCAAAAAAAACATTTTTTTCACAATTTCATGGGTTTTCATTAGGCTTTGGTTTTTTGGGCCCCAGAGCTATGAAAAAGGGGGCCCCGTCAGCTCCAGGGTGCATCATCTCGGCAAGTCATGGTTTGTGTTGAAGCGTGCCGGGAGGCACGGAGGGGGGAAAAGGAGGAGGAGGTATTCCTAGACCCGATGTTACCGACGTCCCTTTTTTGGGAAAGGGGGTTTGGCGCAAATTTTGAGGCGGAGGAGGAAAAAGGGGAAGATCTTTTTTCTAGTGCCCCTCGCCCCAGAGGCTTTGGGAAATAAAAGGCTCCATCTCCACATGATTTTTTTGGGAAATCTCCATTTTCCCCCAAACCCAATTATCCCGCTTTAAAGGGCCCAAACAAAATGAAAAAAAACATTTTACGGGGGTTTGCCCCCCTCCTGGATCCCCGGTAAAAAAACAAAACTCAGCATTTCCCTTCCCCCCCCAAAACCCAAATAGAGAGAAAATGCAGGAAATGGAGCCCCGCTGATTGATAAAACTGGAGCCCATTTTTTTGCGTTTTTTCACGCCCCCCAAATGTCACGGGGGAATAAAAACCCGACGGGGACGCATTAAAAGGCCAAGTAGGCACGGCGGCTGCGGGAAAGGTGGCAGAACCCTAAGGGTTTTGGGACCTCTGGCAATCTTTTTTTACCACCTCACCAACAAAAGCAATGCAGGGCACACATCCAACACACAGGGGATCCTTAAAAACATGGTGCCAACGACTATCTGCATCTCAACACCCATGTTTTTGTATTTGTTCCGGACCCCCCAGACTTCTGGGTTATCCAAAAGGACGAAAGGCCCCAGCTGGGTCCCTTCCCCGCCATAGAGGGGTTTTCCCCGCCCAGCAGCCACCCTCAAAATTTTGAGCGGACCTTCAGCACAGCTGGGGGGAGTCATTACAGACAAACGCATCCGGCTTTCCACAATTAAATTTTGGGTCGTTTTACTTTCATCAAGATAAACAGGCGGATCCTAAATGATTTTTGGGCCCCAATTGCAGAGGTCACCGATTAATTGCCGGGGCTACTTCACAAACCCCTTTAAAAAAGAAAAAGGCCCCCGTGAAAACTTTTTTTAAAAAGATCATTTCTTACTGCAATTTTTTTTTTCCTTTTTCCCAACAGTTTTTATTTTTTCTGGGTTTTTCTGTGAGGAGACTGTAAAAGAAAAGCAAGGTTTTATGACAACACCGTATTTCCATTTACCACTTTATCTTAAAAAGTTTTCCCCCTTGTCAATGGTTTTTTAGGTCCCTTTTTTCCCGGGGGGATACAGCTTTTAAATTTTGGGTCCTTGGAAAAGAAATGTGGCCTTTTTTAAGTGGTATTTCCCCAACAATTTTTTAAAAGTGGCTGAGAAGTCCCCCTTTTTTTAATTTTTTGGGTCATGCTGCTTTGAAATGCAGCAATACTAAAAGGTCCTAAATTTTAAAAAAATTTTGTTTTCAACAGACATTTGTTCTTCACAATTTTTCCAAAGTGGGGTCAAAAGGGGCATGCTTTTTAAATTTTTTGGGGGCCCTTTTGCTTTTAAATGCAAACCATACCCACAGGGCCCAAAAAAAAAAAATGTTATTTCTAACAGACATTTATTCTTCACAAATTTTCAAGAGTGGCCAAGGGGGAATTTGGGGCTTCCCGAAACAGGAAAAAGGACACTGTTTTTAAAGGACACATATTGCAAAAAAGACTTGTTTTTTAAGAAATCTTTAAAAATAGCTAACAATCCCGTTTTTGAGACAACCCATTTAAAATACAAAATTTAAAAAAAGGGGAAACAAAACAAGTGGGATTCCATCTTAATTTTTAAAAAAGTGTTTTCTAGAATTAAAAATACAAAAAACTTGCATGAAAAAAATACTATTAAAAAAATTCCCCTGAAAATTTTTAAAAAAAGGGGGGTAACAGGAAAAAATTTTTACCAGGGTGTAAATTTTTTTTTAGAGGACATTGGGGTATGGGAGCCGGACAAGAACAAAGTACCCGAGACAATTTTCCCCCAGCACTTTTAGTAAAAAAAAAAAAAGAAGTCAAGAAAAAAAGGGGACCTGGGGGTAACAGGAGCGTTTAAACCCCCAGTATTTTCCAAATGAAGCCAATTGGTCCGCACTCAAAGGAGGGGCAAGCGCTACCCAGGTATTGAAATTTGTACTGAAAAGGCTGGAGTTCCCACACAACCCGCTTTCCCCACTCTGCCTTTACACGACAGTTTTTGGGTTTCTGCGTCATCAGGGCCCTTTTAACCGCGTTTAATTTTAAAGACGGACGCCAGCCGGGGTCCCCACCGCACCCACTGTAACTCTGGCCCTGGGGCCCTGCTGTGGCACAGGACAGGAAAGTCAAAGTCCATTTTTTCCAAAAAATTTTGGGTTGAAAGACCCCCCCTTTTTTCCGGCAACCTTTTTTTAAAAACTGGGGGCAGACAGGGTTTAAAAGGGCATACTGTGGGGCCCCTGAAAAGGGACCAAGGGAAAAAATTTCCAAATTCAACTAAAAAAGGTTTTTTGAAAAACCCTTTTTCCGCACTTTATTAATCGGGGGCAGACAGGTTTAATGGGCATACTGCGGTTCCCCCGGGCATTCTATCCCCTTTTCCAGTTCAAATTTAAAAGGTGGTTTTAAAGACCCCTTTTTCCGGGGACAATTTTTTCTTTTGGGGTCAGAAAAAGGGGGTTTTAAGGGGTTTATGCTGGCCCGGGCCCCGGACAGGGTTTGTCAATTCCATTTTCCCAAATAAAATGGGTTGAAAGACTCCTTTTTCCCGGGAATTTTTTAAACCCGGGGGTCAGACAGGTTTTTAAAAAATTTAACCTTTCGGGCCGGGGTTTTCAAATCAATGACCAGTTTTAACTAAAATGGTGGGTTGAAAACTCCTTTTTTCCGGGACTTTTTAATCTTAGGGGTCCCGAAAAGGTTTAAGGGGCAGCTGGGTCCAGGACAGCAAAGCCCCAAAGTCCTTTTAACTAAAATGGTGGGTTCCCAAAAACTACCTTTTTTCCGCACTTTTTTAAACTGTTTTCGTCATGCAGGTTTTTAGGGGGCATGCTGGGGTTTCCAGGACTGGAAAAATTCAATGTCCAGTTTTAAAGTAAAAAAGAAAGGGTTTTTAAAAATAAATTTCCCCTTTTGGGAAAATTTTTTAAATTTGGGGGGTGATGCAGGTTTAAGGGTCATGCGTGGTACAAAACAGAAAAAGAATGGGTAGTGGAAATTTTTTTTTTTGGGCGTTTAGGGCCCAAGTGTTGGGCCTAAGATGTACAGGTATCCATTTGACTGTTGTGGCTGTTAATTCCAGCTTCTCAAGACCTGTTTGGGTGTAAGAATGAAGGTGTTGTTGCTCTCCCATTGACTTTAATGGTCATCGCTCATAATCGACTGCTCACTATCGAAAAACCTTATCGATGGTGGCCGACTATCGACTATCGCCCGATTTCGATAGCCAACTTAATCGCTCAACACTAGTCAAGAGTATTTTTGGCACAAATTAGACAAAAAAAAATGGCGCAATTGGGACATGTCACCCATAGTTTTTTTCTTGGCTAGGCCCACTGTGTGTTCACTCCACTACAAATTATATACACTACTTATTTTAAATAAAAAATAAAAATGCAATAATAATCAACTATTTATATGTAGTATGTGTTCATTTTACTGCAATCTACAGAAGAACTGTATATTTTTTATTCCATGCCTAACAAGTAGTGTTGAGCGATTTTTATCGACAAAGTTGAAATCGGCAAGGTTTTTATGGTGATCGAAATTTCCAGATCATGTTTAATTTAAAGGGTTAAAAATCTGTGATCACTATAAGACGCGTTTTTTTCGGCGTTCCTGTAATTTTGGCGGGCCAGCAAATCAGATTAACAGAATAGAGCAGGGTGAATGTGTTGTGCGACTCATAAACTGGATTGTAAGGTTCGATTGGCGGGAAAAATCACATGACCTGTTTTACATAGAACAGCGTTTCCTTTTTTAGCTTCATGTCTTCAGCGTCTCATAGGGATAGGAACCTCGCTTCCCTGGGGGCCAAAACGCTCAGCGAAATTAGTCTATTTCGCACAAGAAACCTCTACTATTAGCTGTGATCCTTCCAATTTGTTAGATTAGAATTTGAAGATTTTAGTAGTTAGCTAAAAATTTTTAAAGCGCATCTACCGCTGAAAATTTCACGGCGGTGGGAACGGGGGGGGGGGGGGGCCCGCAGGCAAACCCCACGCAAGCTCTATCTATAAAAAAAACACGGAAAAAGTTCACCAAGACTTATGTAACTTGTAGTGGAATATCTTTTTTATTAACATTTGCTATTGAAAATTTCCTGGATATTGGGAAGCCGAACTTAATTGGATACCATCATTTCTAGTAACTGCAGGTCCTTTGTTACTGCAAAACTCACTTTTATTATCATATACTTTTTCAGAAGTGTTCATTTCAATTTTACCCATTTCACCTTGACTGTTGATATTCCCCCTTGCAGTTAAATTAAAATCCACAATCTTTAGTCAGACAGGTTTTTTGTTCCAAAAAAACCGGATCGTACGAAAACATCCAGTTACTTTTTTTGACTTTTGCGCACCCCACAAAGTTCATTACGCAGCACTACGAAATCTTAAAACAGCAATTCTATATTCACCCAGGGAATTGAAAGGCAAAAAATACGTTTATTATACCAAAAAAATAACAGTTACGTGTTTTTTTTACTTTGCACACCCCACATTTTTCATTGACCGCATCTACTAAATTTAAAACAGCAATTCTAATTTCACCACAGGGGAATTGAAAGGGGCAAAAAATACGTTATTTAAAAAAAAAATAACAGTTACGTGTTTTTTGACTTTTGCGCACCACATTGTTCATTGAGCAGCATCTACTAAATTTAAAAAGCAATTCATATTCACCAAGGGGAATTTAAAGGTGCAAAAAAAAACCGTTTTTATACCCAAAAAAAACAGTTTTGTTTTTTTGACTTTTGCCACCCAGCATTGTTTTTTGACCGCATCTACGTAAATCTTTAAAAAAGCAATTCTTAGTCACCAAGGTGAATTGAAAGGGGCAAAAAAAAAAGTTTATTTTTCAAAACTAACAGTTACGTGTTTTTTGACTTTTGCACACCCCATGTTCATTGACCAGCATCTATTAAATCTTAAAACAGCAATTCTATATTCACCACAGTGAAAAAGGTGCAAAAATATTTTTATTATACCAAAACATAACAGTTACGTTTTTTTGACTTTTGCCACCCACATTGTTCTTTGACCGCATCTACGAAATTTTAAAAAACAGCAATTCTTAGTCCCCAAGGTGAATTAAAGTGCAAAAAAAAAAGTTTATTTTTTCAAAACATACATTTAGGTTTTTTTGATTTTGCACACCCAGCATTGTTCTTTGCGCAGCATCTATGTAAAATTTTAAAAAAGCAATTTATATTCACCACAGGTGAATTGAAAGGTGCAAAAAATACCGTTTATTAAACCAAAACTAACATTTACGGTTTTTTTTTTACTTTTGCGCCCCCAGATTGTTATTGAGCAGCATCTACGTAAATCTTAAAACAGAAATTTCTATTTTCCCACCACAGGTGAATTGAAAGGGTGCAAAAAATCCCTTTTATTATACCAAAAAAAAAAACATTTTACGTTTTTTTTTTGATTTTTGCGCACCAGCATTGTTCATTGACGCAGCATCTCGTAAATCTTAAAACAGAATTTATATTCCCCAAAGGGTAAATTTAAAAGGTGCAAAAAATTTGTTTTTATACCAAAACTAACAGTTAGGGTTTTTTTTTGTTTTTTGCACACCCAGCATTTTCATTGACGAGCATCTAGTAAATCTTTAAAACAGCAATTCTTATCACCACAGGTGAATTGAAAGGTGCAAAAAATACGTGTATTTCAAAAACATAACAGTACAGACATAAAGACTCCTTTTCCCGGCATTTTTTTAATTGGGGGGTCAGACGGTTTAATGGTCATTTGCGCCCCGGGACAGGTATGTCAATGTCCAGTGAAATAAAAATGGGGTGAAAGATCCTTTTTGCGGACTTTTTAAATGTGGGTCATGCAGGTTTTTGGGGCTCATGCTGCGTTCCAGGACAGGGAATTCAATTCCAGTTCAAGAAACATGAGGGTTAATCTACTGCCTCGGGCACTTTTTAATTTGTGGGTGATGAGGAAAAAAGGGTCAGGTTTGGGTACAAGACGGGGTTTTGGGAATGGTCTGTACTTTTTTTTCTGTAAATTTTAAAACCCTAATGTGTTGCCTAAGAGTAGAACGTATCCATTTGACTGTTGGGGATGTTAATTTCAGTTCCCCAGCCTTTTTTTGGGGTGAATAAGAAGGTGTTGTTGCTCTCCATAGTTTTTAAATTTGTCATCGCTCAAAAACGAGCTCACTGCAAAAAAACCTTATCGATAGGGGCCGACTATCGACTATCGATCGTTTCCGATAGCCAAGCAATCGCTCAACACTACTACAAGCACGTAAATTCAAAGGGGAAAATGTTTATATGGACTAAACCAATGATGAAAACTGTCTAGGTCAAAACTCACTTTGTTCCCAAGCAACCAATCAGAGGCCCCTCTTATTTTTTTGAGCCTATATGAAATAAAAGGGCCCTTTGTTTGGGTTTGCTAGGGCAAAAAAGTGAGTTTTAGACCTAGGCAGTTTTTATAAGTCCCCCTATGTTCATTCCGCTACAAATTACACCAATACCCTGTTCATTCCATGTCTCTTTATCACAGAACATTGCATAGAAATCCATTTGCATGGCATATGTGTTTACTTAACTATAAGCTGCAAGTATACCCGTATATCTTTTATTTTTTCCCGTTTTTTTTGGGCATAGGAAAATTTTTAGGGATCTTTATGTGAAAAAAATGTAATTATTTTCATCCATTTTTCTGCACTTATTACTTAAAAGGGGGTTTTTCCCCATGTAATGTTGACGTGGGATCCTCCAAAAAATGGGGTTTTTTCACTTTTTTAAATTTTTTGATTACAAAAATTGCGTCTGAGAAAATCAGCCTTCCTTACTGCCCTTGGTTACTTCAAAGAGTCTATTAGATACGGCCTGACAAAGCTGGGTGGCTTGCGCAGAAGGAGTTTTTATTGATGAGACTGACGCAAAGTTTTTAAGGCACCAGTACAATATGTTTTCTTTTTGTAAAACAGAAAAACTATTTTTTAGAGTGATTAGATACCCGCTTTACTGTGACAGGGAACATGAAGAAGCTTTCAAGTGCTTTTGAAATAGGGGCCTCTTTTGTATATGAACCCAAAAAGTTTGTTTTTTTATTTTAGTGTACATGTCACAAGATCCCTTATGCAGCTCTGGCTCCTTTCTGTGTGTGTCCTCTCTCTTTCAGCTCGGTGATTTGTTTTTTATTACTTTCATCCCTTTGCAATAAGGGTCCTACAGTGCAGTTGAGGCTGTCTTGCTGTATGTGAATCCCCTGTTGTTTTGTTTATTTTTTCACTTTAAATTTTGAGATGCCCTTGGATTCACTCCTACTCCCCCTCCCTCCCCCTGCAGCTTATGACTCGCATGATTTGTTGACCCTTCGCCTGTACTCAAGAAGGGGGGAAAGAATCTTCCTCTCAAATCCCTTTAAAGTTTGGAGGCTATTGTTGGTGTGACTCTTGGCGACTCGGACAGATCCAGCCCATTTGCTTTAGTCACAGGCATCTTGTCTCTCCTATACTCCTCTAGCAGCATTGAATGCTATAAGCTGCAGCCGCTTACACATGTTCTACAAGACTCTCACAACCTCCTCCAAATGTGAACCAAAAAAGGCAACTTGTGAAACATTGACTTTACTGAATTTACAACATTGTGATTTGCAGATCTACTTTTGGGGTTGATCATAAAAGCTTCTACTGTTTTAAACCAATTTTTAGCGTAAATAAGTGATAAACATTCCATGAATTCAAGACGAGGTGTGCCTTGGATTTACCGAAGCCTTATACAGGAAGGAAAATTCTTCCACTGGGCTCCCCACAGACTCGTATAACTAAGGTGTGCGGTACAAATATTATTTCCTTGAGGGACAAAAAGTGAGGTAAATTCTTCTGAACAGGGGCACAGATAGCAAAACCAACATTACAGGCACACTAACCCTTTACGATACTTTCCAAAACAAAAAAAAAATGTTTTAGCTTGAGGTACAGTAAAAAAAAGTACTTGTTTCAACTCACATACAAATTAAATCTAAGATAAAATCTATGAAACCTCTTATTTGTAACCCATGGGCTACCAGGAATGATCAAGGACCCATGAATAACATTATGGGCCACATGTATGAAAACTGTCTAGGTCTAAAACTCAGTTTGTTGCCCATAACAACCAATCAGAGTGATCCTCTCATCTTTCCAGAGCACTATATCAAATAAGGAGGTTCTGATTGGTTGCTATGGGCAACAAAGTGAATTTTAGACCTAGACGGTTTTCATACATGTGGCCCTATGATTCTACAACTAAATATAGTTTTATATTATTAGTATTATTATTTTAACTATTTAGAACTGAAAAAAAAGATTTTTCCTTGCATTGTATTAAAATACACTTTATCACATTGTTGTAATGTTTTGTATATAGTTATTAGTTAATTACCCTAGAATCCCCACTTCTAGCATGTTTTCGTTTTATTACTTTTGTGTGTTTATAGCCCTATGACATTATTTTTAGTGATTATTGGGCAGCCCTTTAGATATGAAGTTCTTTACAACATGATTATTTGATGTTCTTAATGCTTATTTACATTCTTACCTTTAGGGTATTGTACTTTTCATGATGAATTATGAATATATTATAAACCTAATGATCATAAACTGTGCATCACTTTATTATTCCTATGGTAAATTCACTCCATTTGTATGCAGGATTAAAACATATTACAATTGGAAAATAAATGTAATTATTGTTTATTATTAATTGGACAAGCAAAGTGTCATTTCCATTTTAGATTTATAGCTGCAAAGTATTTTAAATGTTGTTGACATAGTAGCTGACAACCTGAAAATCAATATTTTGACAGATCGGTACTAAGGCCTTTCAGTTGGTTGACATAATATCTAAGTCTAGTGCACTCTATCAAAATATTATCTCAAACATGAAATCATGTTGTGTATAGTTGTCTTTAGGTTCATTGCATTTTCTTTTGGAAATATAAAAGATGTTGGGCTCACAGTCACATCAACATGTGCTCAGGATGACATATTCCATATTGTTCCCATATGTGTGAATCACCGCCGCTAGAAAGAATCCTATGACATATCATTTCTATAATATAATACCATATTATTCTGTTTTACAGCTGGACATGGCAGCTATGGTTTGCATTCTCTGATGCTTATATAATAAGTCACTGCTAACACAGGAGAAATCACAACTCTCTCAAATAAATTATATGTAACAGTTATTTTTTTGATTATCTCTTAAGTAACTATAAAACAAAGTAACTAAAATATATTTAGAGCAGGGCCCTAACCCAATAGCAAAATCAAAAAGGACCCTAAAGACTGGGAAAACTGTTCCATACAGTACCAATCATTTTGGGCAACATTTCCCATTAGGGCTGAGCCATTGTTTCGTGTACTTTGCGCCAAAAACTGTTGACATAATCTCCAAAAAAGGAGGAGGTCAGATATGACGTTTTAAATAGTGATTTCTCACCTCTGTCTAGAAGTGTCACCAGCTGCAGACGGTGTCACAAGGGAGCCTTATTTGCCGGGTCTATTAGATTTGGGACAATTCCAAGTAGGAGGTGGGGGGTCCCTTACGGGGGGGTAGAAACTGCTGTATTAAAGGGCGTTTCCTGTTTTAAAAGTGGTGCTCCACCAGAAATTGATAAAGAAAAGGAGCAATTTCCCTTTTTCGAAGCAAAAAAGGTTAAAAAGGGAGGTTAGAAATCATTTTTAAAAAGTGTGTATAGAATTAAAAGGTTTATAAAAAAAAAAGTTTTTCATTTTGGTTTTTTTCAATTTGGAACTGATAGAGTTTAAGTTTGCCTATGTAAAAAATAGTAAATATAAAACTTTTGACAACCCTATTCGTTTTATTAGGAAACTGTAGTGCCCTAAAAACTGGGTCATTATATCCAGGCACAAAAAATTTTTAAAATTTCCCCAAAGTAGGCCCCTCAAATTACTAGCAAAAAACTTGCACCACTTTATCTATGAACCTAGATTAGGAAAAATAAAATTATACTAGAAAGGGTATGAAAAAGCGTTTTTTGGACGGGTTCATTCATTAAAGGGGGCACAAAAAATCATTTAATGCACCTTAAAACGGGCGTGGGGGAAAATCTTTTCTGACATGTCGCCCTTAGTGTTGCCATTGTACTTTGTCTATGTTATGAATGTAAACCCTCTTTAAATTTAAAGCGCCCTGTAATTTATGACAGTTTAAACCCTAACCCATGCAAAAGGGTATACCTAGGGGTTTTAGGGGATTGTGTAGCAAAAAGGCGCGGGGTGTTACTGCAAACCCGGCGGTTTTACGCGCGTGATGGAGCTGTCCCCAATATTAAAAACGGTTTAACCCTTTAGATGAATGAAACGTGCCCCCACACCGTTTCGATCAGTGGGGTTCCGATCAGTTAATATGGCAGCTGGAAGCCTTGTGAAGGTTTCCATCACTGCCATGTTTTCGTTTTCACTACTTCCTGCAGGAAACCGCCATCTTGGTACACCCTATGCAATGCATTAGGTTATATAAATGATCGAGCCCCCTACTGGTGAAGCACCCTAGAGGGACTCAAAGTTACAGTAAAAAAAAAAAGTTTTAAAGTGTAAAAAAAAGTAAAAAAATATTAAGAGTTCAAATCATCCCCATTTCATCATTTTACAAATAAAAGAAATAAAATAAAAAATATTTGGTATCGCTGCATCCAAAAAATAGTCTATAAAAAAATAACATGTTTTACCCATACCAAACTCGCGAAGAAAAAAATTCCCAAAAGGCAAAAATGCGTTTTTTGGTCATTTCACTTTTCCCCCAAAAAAAGGGAAAAAATTTAATAAAAAAATTGCATATATTCCAAACTGCTACCAATAAAAAGTACACTTTAACCCACAAAAAATGCCGCCTCACTCAAGCCCATAGGTGTTAGTACAAAAAAGTTATTGGTCGCATAAAATGGTGCAAACATAGAAAATTTGGGAATTTTTTTACGGTGACATTCAATAACTAAAACCATTCATGTTTGGTATTGCCGGATTTGTATCAACCTGTAGAATTTAGAGAATACATAATTTTACCAAAGATTGAACACCGTAAAAGCAAAACATCCGCAAACATGGTGTAAGTACATTTTGTTTCACATTTTGTCCCACTTTTTTAGCGGTTTCCCTCTATATTCTATGGTAACATGAATTACACCAATAGAAAGTACATTATAACCTGCAAAATAAAAGCCCTCATATGTCTATGTTGCCGAAAAAATAAAAACATTATGGTTCCTGGAAGGCGGGGGGTAGAAAAATGACGAGCCATACTTTTTTTTTCTTTGGAGGGGTTAAATGGTTAAAATAATTATGATAATAATGCTAAAAAAATAACATGTACAATGCCCAAATAACACCATACTGTCCAAAACACGGTAGGTAATTTATCAACTGTTGCCTGTGCTAAACACTAAACTTTTTAGCTATGTGTACAGGATTTTATAAAATCTCATTCATTTTCATCAAAATCAGCATTCCATCCATATATCCAATTTGATTTATTTATTTATGTATTGCCACTTTAGCTGGGACAGGTTAAGTGATTGAAATAGCCTTAGTGGGTATAGCAGGTGCTACGGGGCCCAGAGGCTGAGGGGATCCACTCAGGTCTAAGAACATTATGTATTTTTGTAATGCGAAACAAGTTGTTGGCTTTCTGCTGTCTAGCAGAACTTTGTGGGTTCTCTATTATACATATGGTGCTAATAATAATAATAATAATAATCTTTATTTATATAGCGCCAACAAATTTCGCAGCACTTTACAATGTAATATCTATATCTTTATTACTTTATGCTGTTGTGTTAGTTTCCTGTCATCACAGTTTCCATCACAATTTGCTATGGGGCCATATGAGTTCTAGTTACGCTGCTGGATTGTATAAATGGTAAAAAGTAAATATCTTTTACATCTGCAGTTGCAGATTTTGTTGCAGATCCGCAGTGTTCCTACAAGACAGTCTGCAACATTGCGATTTTATTAAGGATTTTGATTTGACCCTTTGAAATCAATAGGAAAAAAATTACAATAAATCTGCAGTAAATCTGCAGTAAATCTGCAAATCTGTGACATAATCTTTACATGTTTGAGTGTTTTATTCCAGAGCACATGAATGAGATCATCCAGTTTTCTGTTAATGCTGTGGCTTTCCACACGGCAGATCAGGTGTGGCTAAAAATATCCTATGAATGGGGAAAGTATGCTTGTATAAAACATGCAAGGTCTTATGTATGAAAACTGTCTTGGTCTAAAACTTTCCTTGTTGCCCATAGCAACTAATCAGAGTTCCCCTTTCATTTCATATAGTGCTCTGAAAAAATTAAAATTAAAGGGTTGCAATGGACAACAAAGAAAGTCTTACACCTAGACCGTTTTCATACATGTCCCCTGCAATGTTTTAACATACCCTTACCCTCACAGCCACCAATAGCACCACAAAAGTGGGCCTTTAATCCCCTCTCTCACATTGGGAGTCTACACAACCCCTCACATTTTATTATACCACACAATGTCTTAATAGCCCCCTACCACATATAATCCTCTTATCCCCTCCCCACTGACATGACACATTTGTGAATTTCAATAAGCTACGCACACCAGTGTGAAATCAGCAAGGGATCATTTCCAGCTTCTCCAGGTTTTTAGTGGGGACAAAGTATTAGCCTCCTGCTAGTGTTCACAGACGATGTCATCAGGACAACTCCTCCTCCATTTGGGTTGCCACCTGGCTGCTGGTTGGTTCCTGTACAATTTTTCACCAGTTATAACAATAGCAGGTGTTTTGCATGTATGTATTCAATGTACATGCAAAAACCACTTTAGCAATATACGCTAATTGCAGCATTCATGCCTGAAGAACACAAAACAGCCATGTTATTACATTACTTCACATTTCCACCCACAAGATGGCTATTCAATGACAGCAGAATTGATCTCAGAAGGAAGATGTGAAAATGTTTGGAATTTTTAAAGATCTACCTAAAGTCTCGAAAGTTCCTCTTCAGTCAGAGGGAGATAGATCAGGAGCAACACTGCTTGCTGTCCTAGGAATAATGGGAGCCCTTTGTTCCTTCCGTAGTTATGTCACTATGGCCATGCTTGGAACTAGTCGAAGAGATACCAAGAAGAATGTCTTCAGTTATTTAATTAGTTATGCCACTGCATGCCACACTCCTTAATGACTCAGGGAATGCTAGAGAGACCTTTAGACTTGTCACTATTGGACACTCTTTTCCTTGGATAGGAGTCCCCAGACCCTATAGCTGTCATAGCACTTTAGGCTGTACTCATCACTGGGTGAGTGTGTGTGCACTGGTATTCCTCAGCCTCTCTAATAGACGTATCACCAATGGATGCAAATCTAAGTAGTCCAGGGTATAATAAGGTGTCCTCACAACCGCTATTAGCAATATATCCACAAGCTCCCTAACCCTGGAGGTATTGGATGGTCCAAAGCCATTATACTGATATATGATAATGAGGTGGCAGATTGGTTGTATGTGTATGTATTAGTGGTGAGTACATCTCAGATGTGTTTACCACCAATATTTTCCAGTCCTATAAATTTACAAAATACCATAGAAGCAAGAAAAATAAAGTTTCCTCTCTAGTGTAATAGAAAGATCTTTGATACTTTATAACATTAAACAAAAATAAATTATACAAATAACTTCCTATAATTATTTACTGAATCCAGAATACCCCATTGCTTGATACTGGGGTGATCTAACCCAAGGTGGCAGCAAGACAGATGCACTAGAATGATCCTATGCTGCCTGTTATATAAAGCTTCACAAATAGAGCTGTTAGAAAAAAAATCACAGAAAATGGGACATTATTTTATCAATAACACAAACACAAGGCAATATTTACTGCTCAATGGCTGGACTATAGACTGAACCTAGTAGGAGGCAACACAAGCCCCTATGCCACTTGAGAAAGATATATCAGGTGTAAATAACTAATTAGCAGCAACTCACACACCCATCCACTAGGAGGGCTAACTGAATAATAAAGATGCACATTGAATAAGTATCACTTCACACCAGTATGCAAAAAGTCACTGTATAAAACAATGGGAGATTGCACAAATACAAAAATATTGATAAGACAACCACTCATGCGCCTTCTATGCATGTTAGGGGTGTTTGTTAGTATTGTAATTGAATATAGAAAAGGCGATACAAAGTTTGGGTGTTTATTAATAATCAAATGGTACAAAATTAGGGCCACATGTATGAAAACTGTCTAGGTCTAAAATTCACTTTGTTTCCCATAGCAACCTATCAGAGCGCCTCTCTCATTTGCCCTGAGCACTATATGAAATGAAAGGGGTGCTCTGATTGGTTGATATGGGAAACAAAGTGAATATTAGACCTAGACAGTTTTCATACATGAGGCCCTTAGTGCTACAAAAGACGTATACATTTTTTAGTGCTCTTTTGGAGTAGAGCAAGGAGGAAGGGGAAGTAGGGGAGAGTGAGGCTCAAGTGGCCAACTCTGTGGAAAAAGAGTCTGACTCAACTGGAAGCTTGCATATGTAGACTTGGATGTAGGAGGATATTAGAAGAATGGAATGTAGACCATCCAAACTTCAGTTCCAACTAGTGGAGAGTATTGGTAAGATCCTGGATTAATTCCAATGTATGTGGCTGTAGGGTGTGATTCATCCATCTTATTGCAAGAATCCAAGTAGATGTTGAAATGGTGTGGGACCTTTGTTCGATTTATCGTGAATAAGCCTGGTTCCTTGCTCCAAAGTCCTTTCAGGTACGTGAAAGTAGGAGTATGGTGCCTGTAGAAGTTGTGACGTGTCGGGTCAAAATATTTTTTATTTCCATAACCAACAAAGGTAAAACTGACAGCTGCAGCCTGATACTATCAGAATGGGAAAGTCCATGGTTACTAGTCCCTTCCCACTCTAAAAATACCAACCCACAGCTGCCCCAGAGGTGGACCATCACATTAGAAGATAAGTTTCTGATGGTTATCTGGCTCTTCCCAGTACCCATGGTGCATTGAGTACTGGGGTAATAGTGACAGAAATCATACAGAAACCTTGGAGGATGGGGAATCAACCACCTTTCCCAGATGCTACATAGCCTAGCCAGTACCTAGGAAAGCTTGGTGGCATCCCCCACAGCAGGGAATGCTGGGTGTTTGCTGTAGGGGATGGGGTGCCATAGAGGTTTCCTAGATGCTAGACTGTGTCCTCGCCCTCCACTTTAAACTCCCTCTCCTCCACCTCTCCCTTTTACCCCACCACTCCCACTCTTAACACCCCTCTCCTCCACCCCCACTCAAACCCAGCTCCCCCACTCTGAACACCTCCCACCCCATCTCAAATCCCCCCACTATAAGCACCCCCTTTCTCACTATAAACCATCTCTCTTACTATAATCCACCTGTCCCACCATAAGGGAATGTTCACAGGATGGATTTGGACACTGATTCCGGGGAGGATTCAGCACTGAATCTGCCTCAGAATCAGTGTCCAATCTGACTGCAATCTACCTTACATTATTTGCTAAGGAAAGATTTTCCTCAGCGTTGATTATAATACATGACACACATTATAATTAGAGATGGGCGATTTGATTCTAATGAAGTGGAATTCGTTTAGAATTTCAGGAAAACTGATTCTGAACGAAGTCGAAGTTTGGGGTGATTCGCGGGAACGAAGCGTGCTTTTGATTGATAAAATGGCTGCGAGCACATGGCATTACATGGGGCAAAGAAGTCTGGGAGGAAGAAAGGTGTAGCCTACATGACATGTGCAGAGATGAAGCCAATCAGAGACCGGCGGGATTCTGTGACGTCACCGCACTATATAAGTCTGGGCGCCATGCTCGCTCCTCACACTCCTCTCACTGTACTGTGTAGGGAAGCTGCTCCTGATGCCGCCGCCGCTGCTGCTTATGATATCTCATACTAAAGAACTCACTTTTATACAGCGATTTTTGGGGGTGTCACAGCTTGTCTCAG
This sequence comes from Phyllomedusa bahiana, assembly GCA_025379985.1. Classification (NCBI taxonomy): domain Eukaryota; kingdom Metazoa; phylum Chordata; class Amphibia; order Anura; family Hylidae; genus Phyllomedusa; species Phyllomedusa bahiana. The sequence continues at coordinate 49,992 of JAODAL010016583.1, read as the reverse complement.
AGATGCTTCTCTTACGTTCTAATTCTGATTTTGTGGGGTATTGGAACTGAAGTCCAGTGTGCATCCAATGCAGCTGCATATACATTTTAATGCTATCTGCTAAGTTCCTGAGCACATTGAATATCCAAGGGTTATCTAAGCCTGTTCCTGTTGTATTCAGTTAAAGAAACAGCGTTTTTACAATCCAAATACCACTTAATTTTTGGTTGCTCATTTATTTTGCGCAATTTAGATCCAGGGGTTAATTAATTATTCTGCTGTTGTGGTCACTAAAAGAAACGTTCTTTTTCACCTGCAAAGAAGAAATTTTGCCTTTAGTATAATTCACAGCCGAAGGTTAAATACAAGTTTTCTGTTGTTGTGTTCCTTAAAATACATGCCATTTTAACACGCTACAAAGCTGGTAATTGTTGGCAGCATATTTCTTTTGTGCAATTTACATCCAAGGGCTAACTAAGTATTTTTCTGCAGTTGTACTTATTAAAAGAAACGTTCTTTTTCACCGCCAAAAAAGAAATTTTGGCTGTAGTATAATTTATAACCGACGGTTAATTACAAGTTTTTCTGTTGTTTTGTTCCTTAAAATACACGCCATTTTAGCACGCTACAAAGCTGGTAATTGTTGGCAGCATATTTCTTTTGTGCAATTTACATCCAAGGGCTAACTAAGTATTTTTCTGCAGTTGTACTTATTAAAAGAAATGTTCTTTTTCACCTGCAAAGAAGAAATTTTGCCTGTAGCATAATTCATAACCGAAGGTTAATTACAAGTTTTTCTGTTGTTGTGTTCCGTAAAATACACGCCGTTTTAACACGCTACAAAGCTGGTATTTGTTGGCAGCATATTTCATTTGCGCAATTTACATCCAAGGATTAACTAAGTATTTTTCTGCAGTTGTACTTAGTAAAAGAAATGTTCTTTTTCACCGCCAAAGAAGAAATTTTGGCTGTAGCGTAATTCATTTCCAAAGGTTAATTAAGTCTGTTTGTGCTTTTATATTCAGTAAAATACACAGTGTGTTTAAACGGCACATACAAGTCAATTTTTCCTGCCCATTTGTGGAGCGCAATTTATATCCAAGGGTTACCCAAGCTTGTTACTGGGTTCATTTGGAGTCAAATACAGGGTGTGTATTTATCATATACAGATATCTTCATCAAACAGTGTCTGTACATTTTAGAACAAACAGTATGTCAGACAGAGAGGTGGCAGGCTCTTCACCTGTGGGTGGCAGTGGCACAAACATTCCTGGAGCAGGCCCAGGTCGCAGCACAGCAAGGGGACGTTGCAGCAGGGGTCACTCGGTGAGGCCACAACTGCCGCTGTCATCTAGCGGCCGTGTGCTGACCAGCAACCCAAGGGTTCTTGATTGGTTGACTAGGTCATCCACTTCCTCCCAGATGACATCTGACAACCCCAGCCAAGAGTCGGTGGGAATGTCAGACGCAACCCTTAGTTGGCATGGCCCGGGAGCGGGTTAGCGGCCCTCACCTGTCCTCAACCCGCTTCTGTCCCATCCGGTTCCCTCAGCCAGACATATACTATGTGGTCTGGGCTCAGCGCCACTATACAGCGAGGATGAGGAGGACAGTCAGCAGCTACTTGACAGCGAATAAATGGGGCCAATATCCCCTGCTTCTTGCAGTAGGCAGCAAAGTATAGATGTGGAGAGTGGCATGGGAGGTCATGTTGTGAGGGGTCAGCCTCCGCATACCAAGACCGGTGATGAGGACAGCAGTGACGATGAAACACAAATCGATGATGATGTAGCCGACCGCACTTGGGAGCCGGGTGAAGCAAGGGCTTCATCATCGTCAGGAAAAGAGGGCGTCAGCTTGCGCGTCAGGCAGCGGCGCAGCCAGCAAGTGGGTTTTGTGGCCGTGAGTCAGCAGGGGAGCAGTAGTGTGAGGTCAGGAGCCAAGCGGCCACGGGTTAGAAAACCCGCTTCGTAGGTCCAAGAAAGTAGCGGCACAGAGGCTCAGCGAGGCCGCGGCGGTAGTAGTCACGGAGCGTTGGCGGTAAAATCAGCTACTCGGCGGTGTGGCAGTTCTTTGCTAAGACACCGGAGTAGCCGAATATGGGTATATGTAGAATCTGTGGGCAGAAAGTGAAGCGTGGCCAGGGAGCTAACGTTGGCACCACGGCCCTGCGTCAACACATGCAGCATCACCATCTGGTGGCCTGGGAGAAACGTGGCTCAGATGTGGTGGTTCATCCAGCCGCCGCAGCAACAGCAGCAGCAGCGCCCAGTGACACGCATGCCATTGCAGCCAGTCAAGGTTCCACCACCTCTGCAGAAGGGAGCTGTTTCTCTTTGCCCTCATCTCTCGGTCCAGATGCACTCTGCCACCCCAGTTAGAAGGTCCACTGGACTACTGGGCAGCCAAACTGGATGTGTGGCCGCAACTTGCCGAGTTTGCAGTGGAGAAGCTGTCCTGCCCGGCCAGTAGTGTGGCATCAGAGCGGGTATTCAGTGCGGCTCCCCAAGGAGAACCCGCTTGTCCACGGGAAATGTGGAACGACTGACCTTTGTCAAGATGAATCAGACGTGGATCGGCAAGGATTTCCACACACCAATGCCATAGGCGTCAGACTATGACAGCCATGACGCATCAACCAAACTGTGATAAAATAGACTGGGTTAAAACTACATGCCACACCCAATATTCTTATGCCGCCACCCACCTGACTCCACACATCTGCTGCCAGTTTCTCCATCTGCCTACCACCATCTTTACCAGGGACTGGTATTGCCACCCACCTCCACACTCTGTCATTGTGCCACTCTACAACCTCATGCTGCTGCTGTTGGTGCTGGTGCCATGACATCCACACCCTGTCATTGTGCCACTCTCTGACCTCATGCTGTTGCTGCCGTGACCTCCACTCTCTGTCATTGAGCCACTCTGTGGCCTACTACTGTTTTTGCCACCTCCAGAATTTGTCATTGTGCCACTGTCTGACCTCATGCTGCTGCTGTGGCTGCTGCCGTGACCTCCACACTGAGTCATTGTGCCACTCTGTGGCCTACTCCTGTTTTTGCCACCTCCAGAATTTCATTTTGCCACTCTCTGACCTCATGCTGCTGCTGCCGTGACCTCCACTCTCTGTCATTGTGCCACTCTGTGGCCTACTACTGTTTTTCCACCTCCAGAATGTCATTGTGCCACTGTCTGACCTCATGCTGCTGCTGTGGCTGCTGCCGTGCCCTCCACACTGTGTCATTGTGCCACTCTCTGACCTCATGCTGCTGCTGCCGTGACCTCCACTCTCTGTCATTGTGCCACTCTGTGTCCTACTACTGTTTTGCCACCTCAAGAATGTCATTGTGCCACTGACTGAGCTAATCCTGCTGCTGTGGCTGCTGCCGTGCCCTCCACACTGTGTCATTGTGCCACTCTCTGACCTCATGCTCCTGCTGCCGTGACCTCCACACTATGTCATTGTGCCACTCTCTGACCTCATGCTGTTGCTACCGTGACCTCCACTCTCTGTCAATGTGCCACTCTGTGGCCTACTACTGTTTTGCCACCTCCAGAATGTCATTGTGCTCTGCCTGACCTCATGCTGCTGCTGTGGTTGCTGCCGTGCCCTCCACACTGTGTCATTGTGCCACTCTGTGGCCTACTCCTGTTTTTGCCACCTCCAGAATGTCATTATGCCACTCTCTGACCTCATGCTGCTGTGGCTGCCGCCGTCACCTCCACTCTCTGTCACCGATGTTGCCACCTGAGCCCTCAGCTTGTTTTTTTCAGCTTTCGCTGCCATGACTTTGTCAGGCTACATTCCCGCTTGAGGTTTTTGGTCAGTTTTGCCCTCTTAAGTGCCCAGTAATCTTTGGCTGAACTGAAAAACATTATATAAATTCTACCAGAAGGTTCTCGTGGTAATCTAAGGACATTTAAACTCCACTTCCATAACTAGTATATTTGTACATAACCCACTATGTTTGGCTTTTTTAACCATAAAATTTTAGAACTTTTGCACAATAGAAACATATTTTAGGAAAAAAAAACATTTTGTGTCACTACATTCAAATAACCATACCTGTTTTATTTTTCCATCACTGTAGCCATTTTGGGGCGTGTTTTGAGAGGGATGTGTTATAATTTTTAATGGAACCATTTATTGAATTTAATGGGTAAGACCGCATTTTTTATTCTTTTTTTCACACAAAGTTGTATAAATAATCATTTCTTTTCATTTTATTGGTTGTTAAAATTGTAATGATACAAAATATGTATTTTAAGTAAGACATTTTAAATACAATGTAATTTTTATGAAAAATGTTATTTCTTTTTTTTTTTCAGTAGGGGACTTTAAGCTAGAAAATATAGATAGAAAAATCTTCAAGGTGCATGTGCCAGACCCTCTCAGAAGATGGAAGTGTGATTGAGCAGTTAATATCTCCTCTTCAACAGTGATTGACATAAAGCCAATATAATGTATCTAAAGTGTTTGTTACAGTACAAAGTGCTTTTTCTGAAAACTGTTTTTGGAGAGAAATGGGCAGCTTCTCAATCACTTATCATCTAACATGTACCTTCTTCTTTTCTCAAAGAAGGTTTGCTAGAGCTTTGATGTCAATGATTAAAGAGAATGTATTTCCATTTTTCCAGCTATCAATACAAATTATTTTCTTGTTTATAACTGTAGATTTCTATTTCTGTTTTTTTGCACATGAATATGGAAATCATTTAGAAACATGCTTTACAGCAACTATATGGAGCATAGGAGCCTATGGACAAGAAATGAGTCTTTGACTTCTATGGAGAGTGCAAGAGTTTTCTAGGCATATTCTGCAGCCTGGGAAGAAGTTACTGTGCAGAGAGAGGGAGCTGTAACTGTCACCTGTTGTAAATCTAAATTCTGCATTATCTACACATTGGTGTCACCTTTCATGGTAACCCTGCCTGTGATGATAATGAAGAAACTGCCAAAAAAGATTTAGCATATTATTATGCATAGTGACTGGACTGAAATCTATAGGATTTCAGTTTTTTTTTTAAATACAGTGCAATCGAGAACTAAAAAAAATCACCAAATTTGAAAAAAAAACAAAAAACATTGAAACCTAAAACATGATTTTAACAATAGGTCCTTTTCTGATGACCTGTTCCTGTTTAGTACATTGTCCCAGATGTAACTTGATAATGCACACTTTTAGGTTATAACCTTTCTGACAGGCAATGGAAGGTTTTACACATTTTACTCAATAATTAGCAAGAAGCTTTCTATTCTTTTTCAGTATCTAGGACACAACTATTTTTGGTAGAAATGACATATAACAAAGGCATAGAAATACAGATAACCCAACATTGTATTAGATATTTCGATGGAATTACTAAACTGAATTGTAGCTTCTATTTTTTTTTTGCCTATTGAGAATACAAAAATATTTGGATGCAAATTCAATGTAATTTTGTAATAAGTTTGGAATAAAACTAGATAAAAATGTTTACTGAAATGAAGGAAATAAAAATGCTTTAAAATGTAAGTTAAGGGGTACATTTATTTTCTCCTTCTTATGGTGGACCAATTGCTATATTGTTTGTTTGCTCTTGCTACCTGTATCTTGGGTTTACCTGCCATATTATCTGCTGTATCATTGTATCAGTGTCATTGCAGCTCCAGAAACATAAAGGGATTTTCAAACTCCCCTACCAAAAACCTTAATCCACTGTTCATCCAGCTTTGAAGCTGGATCAGTGTTCAAGCTGCCCTTCCTGAGCAGTGATTATTATTATTTATTTTTAGGGCACCATTATACAATAGCACATAATATAATAGAAGACAAATACAATAACAGTAAGTAACAGACTGATATGGAAGGATAGAGGGTCCTGCCTGTGAGAGCTTACTATCTAGAATGGAGAACTGGGAGACGAAGGCAAGGGATGGAGATGTGTATTATGGTGTAATGGCAGAAGGATTATTGTAGGTTGTATGCTATCCTTAAGAGATGGCTTTTCAGGTTGCATTTGAAACTGGTAAATGTGGTGGAGAGTCTGATGTATTATGGGAGAAGTCTTCGAGATAATTGTGTGAAATTTTGACAAGAGGAGAGTAGAGAAGAAGGCCCTGTGAGGAGTGGAGATTGCGTGAGGGGAGGTATTGTGAGATTAGGGCAGGGATGTATGGGGGAATGGTTATGTAGAGTCTTGTACAGTATGTTATTGTTAGCAACATGAACTGATTTCTATGGACAATGGGTATCCAGTGAAGGAATTGGCAGAAGGGAGAGGCAGAAGAGTAGTGAGGAGAGAGGTGGATCAGCCAGGCATCGGATTTGAGGATGGACTGAAGTAGAGCAAGAGTACCAGCTGGGAGGCCACAGACAAGACTATGGCAGCAGTCCAGGCATGAGATGATGAGGGCATGAACTAGCAATTTTGTGGAGTGATGTCAATGTAATGGAAAGATACATGTGAAGCCACTGATGCACTGCAATGATCAGATGGTAATTAGATGTAACCCAACACCAGAGAAACCACTCAGATTTCATCAGAGTATATGTGCCATGGAGCACACAAGTTAGTCGGAGAGAATTGTGGCAGTCTTGCAAGAAGAGAATAGGGTCTCCCAAATTTAGGTCCTTCTAACTGTAAAGAGAAAAGGAAAGCAAGTAAGCTGCAGAAGGCCATGGCCAAGATAATTTGCCAAAAGTCATGCAAAGAGACTGGTTAGCCACTGAGAGATTGACTAAGCTACAGAGAGCCATAGCTGTGCAGGGAGACACAGACTGGGATAAAGAGAAGTGTTTGAGAGGTCCTGCAACTTATATTCAATGCTAGAGACAAAATGAGTTCCAAGCTGAGTGTGGATTGTGTTCTAATGAGTTTTGCAGAGAGTTACACCCACCATTCACCAACTAATTGTTAAATTTGTTTGCTTGTTTGGAAGTAGGAACTGTAACTGTACAGTATTAAGATTCAGTGCCACAAGTGGGAGTAATGTTAAATTTGCATTTTGAATTGGTATCTTATTTTTTGTTTACTGTGCCATTAATAAGAGGGTTGGGGGAGGGGTTTCAACAGACCTCTTGCCTTCACAGTGTTCTCCCGAACCTGTGCATTCAAATCACAGGTCTGCGACTAAAAAGCTGTTTGATTTTTTTCATATAATTTCCATGTATTTTGGTGTGTTGAAAATGAAAAAAAGTACTTGTTGAAAAGTATATGTATTCCGGAGAAATGTGTTGCCCTATTTCTGTTTGTAATTTTATAGACTTCCATTAAATCTAATTGTTTTTAAGATTATAAGTGGAAAACCATTTAATGGAAATAAAGTGTTCTATATACATTTTTGAACACTATGGTCTATGGTCTATTTTTAAAGCTGAGTAAAGTGTCAGATCATCCTATCTCCAAACCATAGTTGGATTACTTTGCAATAAGGACACCAACTCTTTAAGAGTTTTATACACATCGTACAAGCCGTGGTACGGGATGTTTGATGAAATATCGACAGCTTCTCCAGTGGTTTGACGCGGATCCTGTATACATGCCATTCGTGAGTTATACTACATTGAACAACAGAAAAAGTTGAGAGTTCCATATTTCACTTATAAAATGTAACTCTGAAGGCTATATTGCACTAGATGTGTGTTTTGGCGTTCTTGTACTTTTTTCTTTCCAGTACCTTCTTTATATTATTTATTGAGAAAGTGAATCCTTTAAGATTAGGTACTGGTGGAATTGTGGTTGGTGGAGAAGTTTGAGAATTTAAAAGTTTTGGGTGGATAACCTCTAGAGATGGGCGAATTGATTCTAACGAAGTGGAATTCGTTTGGAATTTCAGGAAAACTTTAGTTCGGAACAAAGTCGAACTTTGGGGTACTTCGCGTGAACGAAGTGTGCTTTTGATTGATAAAATGGCTGCGAGCACATGGCGCTACATGGAGCAAAGAACTCTAGGAGGAAGAAGGGCATAGCCTGCATGACATGTGCAGAGATGAAGCCAATCAGAGACCGGCGATTCTGTGACATCACCGCACTATATTAGTCCGGGGCGACGCAGGGAGCTCATACCCCTCTCACTAACTGATTAGGGAAGGTGCCCGCCGGGCTGCTTATGATAGCTGATACTAAAGAACTCATTTTTATACAGCGATTTTTGGGGGTGTCCCCCCCGCTGTCTCAGAGACTGCTTCTCTTAACGTTTTATTTCTGTTTTGTGGTGGTATTGGGTCTGAAGTCCAGGTGTGTCCATTTCAGCTGGATATACATTTTAATGCTGTCTGCTCACAGCACATTGAATATCCAAGGTGATCTAAGCCTGTTCCTGTTGTATTCATTTAAAGAAACAGCGTTTTTACAATAAAAATACCACTTCATTTTTGGCTGCTCAATATTTTTGCGCAATTTACACCGGGGTAAATTAAGAGTTGTTCTGCTGTTGTGGTGACTAAAAGAAATCGTTTATTTCACCACCAAAAAATACATTTTTCCTGTAGCATAATTCACAAGCGAAGTTAATTACAAGTTTTCCTCTTGTTGTGTAGCGTAAAAAACACGCCATTTCAACACGCACAAAGCTCGCAGTTTTTGGGTTTCTCAATTCTTTTGCGCAATTTACATCCAGGGGTTTTAATTAAGCGTTTTTTCTGCTGCGTGGTGACTAAAGAAAAACTTTATTTCACCGCCAAAAAATACAATTTTCCTGAGCTTAATTCACAAGCGAAGGTTAATTACAAGTTTCCCCTTGTTGTGTAGCGTAAAAAACACGCCATTGTAACACGCTACAAAGCTCGTCGTTTTTGGTTGCTCAATTCTTTTGCGCAATTTACATCCAGGGGCTAATTAAGCGTTTTTCTGCTGCTGTAGTGACTAAAAGAAATCGTTTATTTCACCGCCAAAAAATACATTTTTCCTGTAGCATAATTCATAACCGAAGGTTAATTACAAGTTTTTCTCTTGTTGTGTAGCGTAAAATACACGCCATTGTAACGAGCTACAAAGCTGGTAGTTTTTGGCTGCGCAATTCTTTTGCGCAATTTACATCCATACGTGTTTTTATGCAGTTGTACTCAGTGAAAGAAACTGTGTTTTTCACCGCCACAGAAGAAATTCTGTAGCATAATTCATATCCGAAGGTTAATTAAGCCTGTTTGTGCATTTATATTCATAAAATACAAAGTTTTTAAACGGCACATACAAGTCAATTTTTCCTGCCCATTTGTGGAGCGCAATTTATATCCAAGGGTTACCCAAGCTTCTTAGGGGTTTATTTGGAATCAAATACAGGGTGTATTTATCATATACAGATATCTTCATCAAACAGTTTCTGTACATTTAGAACAAACAGTATGTCAGACAGAGAGGTGGCAGGCTCTTCACCTGCGAGTGGCAGAGGCACCAAACATTCCGGAGCAGGCCCAGGTCGCAGCAGAGCAAGGGGATGTCGCAGCATGGGTCAACTCGGTGGGGGGCCACAACTGCGCTGTCATCTAGCGCCGTGTGCTGACTACAACCCAAGGGTTTTTGATTGGTTGACTAGGTCATCCACTACCTCCCCCCGCAAAGAGTCGGTGGGAACGTCAGACACAACCCTTAGTTTGGGATGGCCCGGGAGCGGGTCAGCGGCCCTCACCCGTCCTCAACCCCCCTCTGTCCCTTCTGGGTTTCCCCCAGCCAGAGATCTACTATGTGGTCTGGGCTCAGCGCCACTATATAGCGAGGATGAACATTTGAGGAGCGTAGTCAGCAGCTACTTGCACGAAGAAATGGCGCCAATACCCCTGCTTCTTGCAGTAGGTGGCAAAGTATAAAGTTAAGTGCATGGGGGGTCATGTTGGGGGGTCAGCCTCTGCATACCAAGACCGTAATAGGCAGCATGACGATGAAACACAAATAGATATATTAGCCGACCGCACTTGGGAGCCGGGTGGGGAAAAGGGCTTCATCATCGTCAGAAAAAGGGGCGCTTGGCTTCAGGCAGCGCCGCCAGAAAGTGGGTTGTGGGGCCGTGAGTCGCAGGATAGCAGAGTGGAGGTCGACCCAGCGCCACGGGGTAAAAACCCTTCGCATTTTCCCAAGAAAGTAGCCACGGGGCCCCATCGAGGCGCGGGCGTAGAAGCACTCGTGCGAGCTTTGGCGGTAAATCGATACCGGTGGTGGCAGTTCTTTGCTAAACACCGGGATAGCCGAAATGGGTATAGTAAATCTTGGGCAGAAAGGAAGCGTGGCCAGGGAGCTAACTTGCACCACGGCCCTGTGTCAACACTCCCGGGGTCACCACCCCGTCCGGGAAAACGGGCTCAGATGTGGGGGCCATCCTACCCCGGGCAGCAAAAACAGCGCAGCCCCCCTTGGCACGCATCCTTTGCACCATCAAGGCCCACCACCTCTGCAGAAGTGATTTGTTTCTCTTTGAAAAACATCCCCATCCAGAGCTCCTCTCCCGCCCAGGCCCACATCATTCAGCGAGGCATTGCAAAGAAAAACATAACTCCAACCACCCTAAGGTGCAGCACTGATTTGGCCCTGTCCAATTTTTTGGTACTGCAGTCCCCCCTTTCCAAAGGGGGACCTGCACCATCAGAGAACTAATGGCTTTGCCGACCGAGATGGAGAGTTCCAAGCCGTAATTTCTTTTCCCAAAAAAAAGTATCGCACTTCACAAATAGTTAACAAAGGGGGGCCAGTCCTTTACTTATCGGTTTGTTCCAAGGGCACGGCACACGGGCCCTGGACTTAAATCGAAGGGCCATACTTTTTCCTTTTTCGGCCCCCCGGTGAATGTGCTTCCTGCCCAGGGACCCAACACTTGACGAATGGCCTTCCCCCCACGTTGTCAAAATTGGCTCCTGCGCAAAGTCCCCCTCCCCCCCCTCCACCACCACCGCCTCCAAAGACTGCTCCTCATACCACATGTTGGCACAGCTGTCCGCAGTTCTACACCGCTTCCTCGGCGAACGAAGTCACACAGGGAGGAACTGCTCCTCGTAGCAGCAAAAATCGATTGTGGCTTTCTCCGCACCAACTCAAATCGAACCCTTGACGGGGCAAAAGGGGGGAACATGGTGTCCCGCGCTCCCGAGGGGATGGGCCTCGCCCGCATGGCGCATATTTTTCCCTTTGTGAAAAGGTTCTGAGCTTTCCCCCATCTTCAATGATCTGAAAATGGCCCGGAAACTGTGCATCCTTCATCCTTCACAAACCAAACAACCTCCTCGATTGCGTGGCAAAAAACCCTCCCCGAACACAATTGATATTGATTTTTTCCCCCCGTTGAATTCCAGCCTGCACATGTTTGACCGACTGTATAAAAGAGAAAGGCCCCTTAAAAGATTTTTTTTTTGACCAGCGGACAGGATACTCCCCTTTAACTTTATGTCAGCCAGGGGACTCTGCGGGCACCTGCCTTTTTGTTTTGGGCCCTTCGAGGAGGCCATTTATTTGCATCGCCAGGACCCGGGATGAATAAAGTCTCCCCTTCTTCAGTCCTGGAACAATCGGGAAAAAACTTTTGGGCAGGGGACTAAGACGTGGGGCCCACATCCGCGGCCACATAGTCCAGGGGACGAAAAGGAGGGAGGAGGAGGAGGACATTTTGGGGCAAAGCAATGTCTGGTGAAAAGAGTGGATTTTCTACCCATACAAGAGAGGAGGGGCAGGAAACCCAGAAGAGGGAGATGAAGAAGAAAAACGAGGCAGAGACCCCAACACCATGGAGTATACAGGAGATGGAGGTAGGGGGGCCCCTCGGGGTCCTTGTGCGATGGCCCCACTCTGATTTTTCCGGCAGTGACAGCCGAATGTCAGCCCCGCAGAGGGATACTTCTGGCCCCACCCTAAATTGGACCCTCCACCGGGCCAAAATGGAGCCTTTTCCCACTGCTGGAGGGAGTACAAACCAATACAAGGGAAACCTCCGATCATTGACCGCCCCAGGGGGGCTCGTCCCCCTTTGACATTTTGACCGGGGGTTCTTCAGCCCAAATTACACGCCACCTGCGGGGGAAGGTGGGGGGGGAGGGGCAGTACTACTCCCTCACAGCAACCCAAGTCTGGACACTGAGACACTTTTCCCTTTACCCCCTATTGGAGGGCAGTCGCCAGCAGCAGCACAGCAGGGCCTGGAGCACACCCTAACCAACAGGTGTGGCCTACTTGGGCACACTCTGCCACCCCCATTAAAAAACCCCCTTACACTGGGGAGCCCAAAAGGATGTTGGGGGCCCCAACTTGCCGATTTGCAGTGGAAACTGTCCTCCCAAACCATAGTGTGGGATCAGAGCGGGTGTTCAGTGCGGCGGGGCCACATTTCCCCCCGGAAACCCCTTGTCCACGGGAAAAGGGAACACTGACCTTTTTCAAGATGAACAGGGGTGGATCGGCCGGTTTTCCACACACCAATCCTTAGGCGTCAGACTACATCACCCGAGCCTCACCCAAACTGTGGAAATGATCTGGCCCAAACTACCTGCCTCAGCCCCTATTTGTGCCCCAACCCCCCCGATGCCCAAAAACCCCCCAGTTTCTCCATCTGCCACCAACCATCTTACCAGGGGCGGGATTTTCCACCCACCCCACACTCGCATTGTGCCCCTTTATTACCCATGCTGCTGCGCTGTTGCTGGTGCCCTGACCGCCCACGTTCATTGTGCCACTCTCTACCTCATCTGTTGGTCCTGCCGCCGTCACCCCCCCCTTCATTTTCCACTCTGTTCCCCACTCAGATTTTTGCCACCTCCAGAATGTCATTGTGCCACTCTCTTTGCCTTTCAGTCAGTTTCTTAGGGTCAAAAGAATAGTGGATGACCCGGAGATCCTGGAGAATAGACTAAATGAAGTATCTTTGAAGTTTAAGAAACGGGGGTATCCTGATAGGATTATTTCTTCCCAGCGGCATAAGATTTAAAGATTGTGTCATCTTGGAATTGCTACTGGACATCTTGCCGGGCGGCCTATATATCCCGATGTTTTCCCTTGGATATTGAGCCCTTTCGTTTTGACATATGTTTGAGCATCTGCCTTTTGTTATAATCTTGTTACTTTACAGCATTGGTCTAGGGTGTATATAAAGAAGCGCTGTCTTTTTGAATTTGCGCCCCCTGATATGGTGTTTTGCCCTTGGTGGTTACGGGTCCGGCCGCTTATTTGCGGGGGGACCTGTATTCTGCCCTCCGTGGATTCAACATGAATATGGCCATTTGCCTTGTTTGTGTCGTGTCCGTGGATGGTGGCTTTTCACCGATTCCGGGGTTTATTTAATTGCCCATTTTTGACCATTTAGCTGTTTCTTATGCATTATAGAATTATATGACTTATGTGGTTATATTGGTTAGATGCTCTCTGCTGTGTTCTATCTGTGGCTAGACGCGAAAGGCTACGCATGCGCAGTTTGGTTGCCGGCCCTGACAGTTTGCCGGGTTCTGGACGCTTCTGCGCAGGCGCCGATCGCGGAAGTCACGCATGCGCTCTTGGAATCCAGGGACGCCGGAGATTCGCGCCGCTCGTCTAAGATGTCCAGCTAGTAAGCAGCGAGTCATAATTACTGTATGTTTATTATTATTACTTCACGCAGGGGTATTCTATATCACGTTTATCACAATCATCACATTGTATTTCACATGTGGATAACATGAATAATATGAATATTTTGATAAGATCACTGAGAATGTATTGGAACACCCTGATGTTACTATTTCACTATTTATTGACAACTTGATTTATGTCATTACTGTTTCACATATGATTGTATTTCATTGTATTCACTGTATTTGTGCACTATATATACCACTAGAGGTCACTGTTTTGCTGTGCTTGAGAAAGGTTCTGTTTAGAACCGAAACGTTGCTGCTGTTGGGTAAATAAATTGTTTGATTTTTGAAGTGCTGCCTTTTTTCATTTTTTTGGCATTGTCTATCAGACCTTGATCCAGGTCTTGAAGGCGTGCACTCCTAATATATCTATTTGGTTGCTGCTGAATCTATTTTGTTTTTTGGAGTATCATATTGGATCTTTTCAGCGTGCATCCACCATTTTCTATTTTTTCTTTTGTGATTTACCTTTTTTTAAAGATGGCTTCTACACCCAACGTTTTTTCCTACTCTGAGGAGGATGTGGGCCGGATTTTACAGGGCATCACTGGAGACGCTACATTCCTAAGTACTCCTTCATTGATTAACATCAAGAGACAATGGGAAAACGAAAATCGCAGGTTGGTGTCAACGCAGCTACATTTATTGACTATCAGTTCCTACTATAAGGCCAATCGTATTCCAAGAGGGATGCGTCCACACCTTGTACCGAGTTTATTTTCTAATAATGAGGACTTTTGTCAACGTTTTGTCCAAATCTCTAATAAATTTGCTCGGGACGTTATGATTTTGAATATGGAATTTTTGCAAATAGAATTAAATAATATCAACCTGAAATTACAGGAATTAGAAGGGACATTAGTATCTCTACTTACAGAAGAGGATTTTCAGAAATACAAAGAAGGATTTCAGCCAGCACTACAGAAGTTTAAGTCTGATTTGGAAAGCAATAAAAGACAAAAGTGGCATCGGGACTTGGAGGATTATAAAAATGGACATGTCTTTAATTGGCAGAGGCAGGGTCAGAGTCGTCCACAATTCAAAAGTAGAACTCAGCAAAAAAGAAAATTCCAACTTTCTTCCTCAGATGTTGAAGGACAGGATACTCCATCTTTTTTAGGATTGGACACCCCTGTCCTAGACGTACAAGGAGAGGGGGAAGGAAACATAACCGCAGAGCAAAGAAACAGAAATCTCAGGAAGGAACGTCTTCGCCAGCAGAACAAGATCAAAACCAGAGTTTAGTGGTAAATATTTCTTCTTATCAACTTTCTGATGTGGAATTGCGTGCATTGAATAGGGGTCTATCGTTTTGTCCTGTTGATAATGTTAATTGGTTCCAATTGGAATTAGATTTGTATGATTTTTTTCGTAAGATTAAGCTTAAAATGTTTTTTGCTGATTTACCTGTTGATACAAGTGCTCAATCTGTGGACCAACATAAGCATTATCAAATGTGCCTTTCACAAACTGGATTAAGTAAAGGTAGTAACTTTGTTCCATACACTAACAATCCGGTGGTTTCAACATTTGAAACCACAGTAAAACAATATATCTGTAATATACGGAACAGTTATGAAACCAAATGTATACATGGTAATCTTAGTAGGTTAGAAAGAAGGGCTATTGAAACATTATCAACTAATAAAACACTTACATTAAAACCTGCTGACAAGGGGGGAGCCCTAGTTCTAATGGACACATCCCTGTACATCAGTGAGATAACACGACAATTAAATGATGATCAGGTTTATGCTATGCTTACTTGTGATCCTACTCCCCAACTTTTAAGGAAAATTAAAGATATTGTTGACTCTGCACATGAGGCATGCATTATTGATAAAGATTTGAAGGAATTTCTTGTGGAAAAATCACCATCTATCCCTCTAATTTACGGTCTTCCTAAAATTCACAAGTCTTTAATTAATCCACCGGCCAGACCCATTGTTTCGGGGAGGGGCTCAATTTTTTGCCCCATTGCCATTTTTTTGGATAAAATTTTAAGGGAATATGCTGTTACCGCTAAATCCTATGTAAGGGATACCACAGATTTTCTCAATAAAATTCATGAAGTGGATATCAATGATGCTGATTTTCTGGTATCATTTGATGTCTCTAATTTATATACGTCCATCGATCATGAGAGAGGTATAGCCGTTGTTAAGAAATTTTTGGATACCTCAGATTTCTCTAGGGAATTTATAGACTTTTTGTTAGGTCTTTTAAACTTTATTCTTAGAGAGAATTATTTTGCATTTCAAGAAAATTTTTTTAAACAACTGAGAGGCACCGCCATGGGATCCAATGCAGCGCCCACTTATGCGAACATGTTCATGGCTGCATTGGAGGAGGAGCACATCTATGTATCCCACCATCAGAATAACATCGTTAGATGGTGGAGGTACATAGATGATGTTTTTGTAATTTGGAGGGGCTCTGCAACTGAACTTGAGGAATTTTTTGATTTTTTGAATAAAATGGATCCTGATATCAAGTTTACGATGATGTCTTCACAAACTAATGTCCAATTTTTGGACACTATGGTGTGGAAAAATGGCAACAAACTTATCACAGATCTTTTTGTAAAAGAAACAGATCGAAATAATCTATTACATTTTAATAGCTTTCATCCCCGTCCCATGATAGAATCTTTGCCTTTCAGTCAGTTTCTTAGGGTCAAAAGAATAGTGGATGACCCTGAGACTTTGGAGACTAGATTAAATGAAGTATCTTTGAAGTTTAAGAAACAGGGGTATCCTGATAGGATTATTTCTTCCCAGCGGCATAAGGTAGATGGTTTGGATAGATCATCTTTGTTACAGGTCAAGGAAAAAAAATAGAACAATTCCTCTTATAACCTTTGTTTCTACCTATACACAGGTGTCTAAACAAATTAAAAATATCATTAAAAATGAATGGCATTTATTGAGAACCAATTTTCCGAATATACCTGAATTTTCAGTTCCACCTAGAATGGCATATAGGAGGAATAAAAATTTAAAAGATATCTTGGTATCAGCAGATATTAAGAAGGAAGCTGTCATTACACAAACAGTGTTGAGACCACAGAAATTAGGTTGCTTTCCTTGTCTTAATTGCTCTTGCTGTAAGAATTTGATTAGGAGTGACACATTTGTACATCCCCACACAAAACGATCTTATAAAATACATCATTTTTTAACATGCCGTAGTCGTTATGTGATTTATGTACTAATCTGCCCATGTGGGAATTTATATGTTGGTGAAACATCACAAGAATGCAGAATTCGTATCAATAAACATAAATCTACAATTCGCACTGGGAAAATTGATCTCCCAGTTCCTAAACATTTTTTGGAGGCTAATCATAAGGTTGATGATTTGAAGTTTATGATTCTTGATCATGTTCCCATTAATAGGCGTGGTGGGGATAGGGTTTTGTCTTTAAAACGGAAAGAATTACAGTGGATACATAAATTAGAGACATTATTTCCGAATGGTATGAATTTGGATTTTAAGATATATCCTCAAATGTGTCGTTAAGGTGTAAATTCCCTGTGACTGGTCCATATGAATCTTTCAGTAGTAGGTAGCACAGACAGTGCTAGTCATTGTTTTTATTTTATTGTATTATTATTTTTATTATTCTTTTTCTTTATTTTTAGATTTAAGATTGGTGTCATCTTGGAATTGCTACTGGACATCTTGCCGGAGCGCCTTTATTCCCGATGTTTTCCCTGTGATATTGAGCCCTTTCGTTTTGACATATGTTTGAGCATCTGCCTTCTGTTATAATCTTGTTACTTTACAGCATTGGTCTAGGGTATATAAAGAAGCGCTGTCTTTTTGAATTTGCGCCCCCTGATATGGTATTTTGCCCTTGGTGGTTACGGGTCCGGCCGCTTATTTGCGGGGGGACCTGTATTCTGCCCTCCGTGGATTCAGCATGAATATGGCCATTTGCCTTGTTTGTGTCGTGTCCGTGGATGGTGGCTGTTCACCGATTCCGGGGTTTATTTAATTGCCCATTTTTGACCATTTAGCTGTTTCTTATGCATTATAGAATTATATGACTTATGTGGTTATATTGAGTAGATGCTCTCTGCTGTGTTCTATCTGTGGCTAGACGCGAAAGGCTACGCATGCGCAGTCTGGTCACCGGCCCTGACAGTTTGCCGGGTTCTGGACGCTTCTGCGCAGGCGCCGATCGCGGAAGTCACGCATGCGCTCTTGGAATCCAGGGACGCCGGAGATTCGCGCCGCTCGTCTAAGATGTCCAGCTAGTAAGCAGCGAGTCATAATTACTGTATGTTTATTATTATTACTTCATGCAGGGGTATTCTATATCAAGTCTATCACAATCATCACATTGTATTTCACATGTGGATAACATGAATAATATGAATATTTGGATAAGATCACTGAGAATGTATTGGAACACCCTGATGTTACTATTTCACTATTTATTGACAACTTGATTTATGTCATTACTGTTTCACATATGATTGTATGTCATTGTATTCACTGTATCTGTGCCCTCTAAATACCACTAGAGGTCACTGTTTTGCTGTGCTTGAGAAAGGTTCTGTTTAGAACCGAAACGTCGCTGCTGTTGGGTAAATAAATTGTTTGATTTTTTTGAAGTGCTGCCTTTTTTCATTTTTTGGTACCTTAAATGTCAAGGTATGCCTTGCTACATCTGTAGATAGCAGGAAACAACTGTAATCTCCATTGTCATCCGAGAATGAGGAAAAGGTAGACATCTAGAAAATACTGTAATATGCAATGAGATTCAAATTTTGCTATGGATGCAACATAATTTTGTAGTTGAATAAACACCTACAAATTAAAATACACAAAGTCAACAATATTAAGGAGCATGGGTAATTCCTGTAATACCAACATACTTTTCCCATTAAATTTAATAATTTTATCGTACTGTCGTTGCTACTAGGTACACCTTTATCATTAATCCCAGCAGTGGTGGACATAGATAACACAAGGATTTATAGAACAGGGTACGATCCCTATTCTTCCAACTGCTAATTTGGTGAGAGAGATTTGAAAGTACATGTATGGTTCTCTGAAGAGTCCTCCTATGGTCTTCCCCTCCCCTTGCTATCTAGGTCACAATAATTTAGACTATTAAGACAAACAGTTGAACTGTTCATGTCTTTTATTGAGCATAATTACTGCAGGAAGAAAAAGTAAGTCAACCCTTGAATTTAATAAACTTTCACTCCTTATTTTACCCTTTAGCAGCAATGAGATCCACCAAAATGTTCCTGTTTTTCAACGCTAGTCATAATTTTTTGACTCTGTATCTTTTTTCCCCACTTTCCAAGAGTCATAATTAGAGATGGGCGAATCGATTCTAACGAAGTGGAATTCGTTTAGAATTTCAGGAAAACTTCGGTTCTGCATGAAAATAAACAAATAAATATGAATTCAATGAATTCATTTTTATTTGTTTATTTTCGTTACACCCATATTATTGCTCATTGGATAACAAAAATAAAGAAATAAAAATTAATTCATTGAATTCATTTTTATTTGTTTTTTTTCGTTACACCCATATTATTGATCATTTTATATACAGATCGGTACAACTTCTTGAGTCTTATCATTTTATTTCTGCCATGTACAGTTTGATTATAGATTGCATTAGAAAACCCATAAGAGCGTCGCTCACTCTCCCATTGGCCCAAATAATCGTGCCTCTTTTAACTGAGCCAATCACAAACACAGCTCGCACTGCATTTCTTTTCCCCATAGAATTCTATGAGATAAGTAGCTCATCTGCTGATTTGCTAAGCAGGATGAGCCCTTCTTCCCCCCAACCAATCACACTACTAGAATATTTCCCATAGACAGTAATAACTTTTAGGGCGCTCTTCTATCGCGCCCTTCTTGCTATACGCAAAATCGACGCACTACATATGATTGGTGGATTCATATCTGCCGCCTGGTCTCAACCAATCAGTTCATCCATATCCCTTCAATGAGAAATTCTTATACATGTACTTTACATTGTCCCGATCTGTCCATAGACTACAATGGGATAACATAGCTTGCGCACTGATTGGCCGCGATAGCCAAGCCCCCGCTAGCTAAACCAATCAGCTCTTTTCTTCATTTTTTACTGTATTTTGTACTGTCCCGCCTTTTCATTTGATTGGTCAATACTTCTCCATAGGTTATAGTGGTTCACTGTCGCTCCTATTCTGATTGGCTGGTTTCTGCCGACCAATGAGAAACGCTTACAGAATTTGAATTACTGTATTTCCCGGCAATTTCCAATATCCCAATTCCTGATGCCAGTCCCGGCAACAAACGCGTTGATAGTGATTTTATTTATGTATGTTTTTAGAAGGTTTGAGCTCTTTTTCAGAAAATGTTTTACACTTAATAAAAACGATATTTTGATTCATACTCCATGCCTCACGGAGCTGAGAGTTGAGATGTATTTCTTTTGCGATCTTATATATTTTGCCTTTAATTTTAAATGATCAACTTTTTCAATCCATTTAATCGTTTTTAGACAACTTTTATATTTATCTTTATAATCTTTGAAATAATTTTATAGCCAACTCATTTTTAGTATTGTATTGTTGTAACAGTAGACCTAGAGCACATTTTGCCCCATTCCATTCCATTCTAGCTTCACTTCGCCTCCTTCGACTCAGGTAGAAAACATTCAACGAGGTCTGCCTGTCGGAGTGGTGATGCGCCTCACTTTGCCGACTGGCATTCCTACATGCATCGGACTATTCGAATGTGGTGCATCCCGCCCCAGAACGCCCACACCGCGCCCATTGCACGCCCCTTCATGTTAGGCGCAGCCAAAAGTGGCGAAGGATGCGCCTAACATCGCATCACTGCGTCCGACAGGGGATTCGGACCGGTGAGGCGCAGTTTTCGCCAGAAAACAGGCGCAACTCCCGATCATACATGTCGGCCACGGTGTTTTTCTATACCACATACAAGTAAATTTTTCCTGGTGATTTCTGGAGCGCAATTTATATTCAAGGGTTAATTAAGCCTGTTTGTGCTTTTATATTCAGTAAAATACACAGTGTTTTTAAACGCCACATACGAGTAAATTTTTCCTGGTCATTTCTGGAGCGCAATTTATATTCAAGGGTTACCCAAGCCTGTTAGGGGGTTCATTTGGAGTCAAATATAGGGTGTGTATTTGTCATATACAGATATCTTCATTAAACAGAGTCTGTAAATTTTTGAACAAGTAGTATGTCAGACAGAGAGTGGCAGTGGCACAAATATTCCTGGTACAGGCACAGATCGCAGCACAGTAAGGGCACATCGCAACAGGGGTGATTCGATGAGGCCAGAACTGCCGGTGTCATCTAGTGGCTGTGTGTTGACCACCAACCCAAGGCTTCTTCATTGGTTGACTAGGTCATCAACTTCATCCCAGATGACATCTCACTACCCCAGCCAACAGTCAGTGGGTTCGGCAGACAAAACCCTTAGTTAGCATGGCCTCGAACAGCTCAGTGGCTCTCACCTGTCCACAACCCGCCTCTGTCCGTTTGGTTCCCTCAGCCAGAGAACTAGTATGTGATCTGGGCTTAGCGCCACTATACAGCGAGGATGAACAATTTGAGGACAGTCAGCAGCTACTTGGCAGCGAAGAAGTGGGGCTGACATCCCCTGCTTCTTGCAGTAGGCGGCAAAGTATGGATGTGGAGAGTGGCATGGGAGGTCATGTTGTGAGGGGTCAGCCTCTGCATATTAAGACCGTTGAGGAGGACAGCAGTGAAAATCCAACAATAATCAATGACGATGAAGCCGATTGCACTTGGGAGTCGGGTGAAGCAAGGGCTTCATCATCGTCAGGAGAAGAGGACGTCAGCTTGCGCGTCAGGCAGCAGCTCAGCCAGCAAGTCGGTAGTGTGGCTGTGAGTCAGCATGGTAGCAGCAGTGTGAGGTCTGTAGCCAAACGGCCACGGGGTAGATGACCCACTTCGCAGGTCCAAGAAAGTAGCAGCACAGGGGCTCGCGGAGGCCGCGGTGGTAGTAGTCACTCCGTGTGGAGCATTGGCGGCAGTGTGGCAGTTCTTTGCTAAGACACCAGAGGAGCCAAACATGGGTATATGTAGAATCTGTGGGCAGAAAGAGAAGCGGGGCCAGGGAGCTAACATTGGCACCACGGCCTTGCGTCAACACATGCAGCGTCACCATCCGGTGGCCTGGGAGAAATGTGGCTCAGATGTGGTGGTCCATCCTGCCACCACAGCAGCAGCGCCCAGTGGCACGCATGCCATTGCAGCCAGTCAAGGCTCCACCACCTCTGCAGAAGGGAGCTGTTTGTCTTTGCCATCATCTCTCAGTTCAGATGCTCCTGTTTCTCGCTACTCATGGTGCCAGCAGTCGTTCAATGAGGCGATTGGTAAGAGACAACAGTATGCTTCCAACCATCCTAAGGTGCAGAAGCTGACTGTGCTCCTGTCCAAGTTGTTGGTACTTCAGTCCCTCCCTTTCTAAGTGTGGACTCTGCACCGTTCAGAGAATTAATGGCTTGTGCGGAGCCAAGGTGGAGAATCCCAAGCCGTAATTTATTTTCAAAAAGGCAGTACCAGCCCTTCACAAATATGTAGAACAGAAGGTGGGCCTGTCATTGAGCCTATCGGTTTCTTCCAAGGTGCATGGCAGCATGGACGTGTGGAGCTGGAACTCTGGTCAGGGCCAGTACTTGTCCGTTTCGGCCCTCGGGGTGAATCTGCCTGCTGCCCAGCCGCACCAACAACTTGGACAGGAGACGCCGCTTTCTCCACCACGTTGTCAAACTGCGGCTCCTGCGCCAATGTCCGTCTCCTCCTCCTCCACCACCACCTCAGCCTCCACAAGTCTAAGTGCTGCTCCATCGTACCACATTTGCAGGGAACAGCGGTGTCACGCAGTTCTACATCTGGTTTGCCTCGGCGAACGAAGTCACACAGGGGAGGAAGAAATCGATGTGTGGCTTTCTCCGCGCCAACTGCAAATCGGAACCATGTTGACGGACAATGGGAGGAACATGGTGTCCGCGCTGCACAGAGCAGGAATGGTCCATGCGCCCTTCATGGCGCACGTGTTCAATCTGGTTGTGAAAAGGTTCCTGAAGTCTTCCACCGATCTTCAGAAGATTCTGAAAATGGCCAGGAAACTGTGCATGCAATTCATCCATTCCTACAAAGCCAGGCCCACCCTCTTCGAGTTGCAGCAGCAGAAGGGCCTCCCCCAACACACGCTGATATGCAATGTTTCTACCCGTTGGAATTCCAGCCTGCACATGTTAGACCGACTGTATGAACAGAGAAAGGCCATTAACGATTTTTTTAAGATCCAGGTGGACAGGAGTACTCCCCGGTGTAACTTTGATGTCAGCCAGTGGCAGCTCATGCGTGACACCTGTCGTTTGCTGAGGCCGTTTGAGGAGGCGATGTTATTTGTCAGTCGCCAGGACTCGGGATGAATAACGTCCTGGAACAGACGCTGAAAAATCTGTCTGGGCAGGGGACTGGAGATGTGGCAACTACATCTCGCGGCCACATGAGTCCGGGGGGGACTGAACTGGAGGAGGAAGAGTAGGAGGAGGAGGACATTGGAGCACAAGCATTGTCTGGTGAAATGAGTGGTTTTTCTATCCAGGTGACAGGAGAGGAGGAGCAGAAGGATGAGGAAGACAAGGCAGATGACCCCCAAGCACTGTGGCAGTATACAGTGGAGATGGAGGCAGGGAGTCCCTCAGAGTCACTAGCGCACATGGCCTGCAGCATGCTGATTTGTCTGGCTAGTGACAGCCGAATAGTCATCATCCGACAGAGGGAGACTTCTGGCTCTCCACTCTCTTGGACCCTCACTACAAAATGTTAGCCTTTTTTCCAGCTGCTGAGAGGGAGGACAAACTCAAATACTATAGAGAAATCCTCCGTAGTCAGTTGGCCGCTGCCTATGTGCAGCATGGTTCATCCTCTGACAGGTCTGACCGGGGAGTTCCTCAGCGCTCACGTACCACTGCAACGGCTGCTGTGGGAAGGTGAGGGGTAGGAGCAGTACCAGCTCCATCAGCAGCCACCTAAGTCTGGAGTCACTGATGAGCAGCTTCCTTCACCCGCCTAGTGAGGAGGGCACTCACCAGCAGCAGCAGCAGGACCTGGAGCAGACCCTGAACCAACAGGTCGTGGCCTACTTGGACAGCACTTGGAGAACCCAGTTAGAAGATTCGCTGGACTACTGGGCAGCCAAACTGGATGTGTGGCCGCAACTTGCCGAGTTTGCAGTGGAGAAGCTGTCCTGCCCAGCCAGTAGTGTGGCATTAGAGCGGGTGTTCAGTGTGGCGGGGGCCATCGTTATCCCAAGGAAAACCCGCTTGTCCACCGGAAATGTGGAGCTACTGACCTTTGACAAGATGAATCAGGCGTGGATCGGCCAGGATTTCGACACACCAATGCCATCAGATTACATCAGCCATGACACCTCACCAAAACTTTGAGAAATGAGTCTGGATTCAAACTAGCTGCCTCACCCACTATTCTGATGCCGCCACCCGCCTGATGCCACACATCTGCTGCCAGTTTCTCCATCTGTCTACCACCATCTTTACCAGGGACTGGTATTGCCACCCACCTCCACACTCTGCCATTGTGCCACTCTATGACCTCACTCTGCTGCTGCTGCTGCTGCTGGTGCCATGACCTCCACACTCTGTCATTGTGCCACTTTGTGGCCTACTCCTGTTTGTGTCACCTCCACACTCTGTCATTGTGCCACTCTATGACTTCATGCTGCTGATGCTGCCGTGACCTCCACACTCTGTCATTGTGCCACTCTCTGAACTCATGCTGCTGCTGTTGCTGTTGCCGGGACCTCTACACTCTGTCATTGTGCCACTCTGTGGCCTACTCCTGTTTGTGCCACCTCCAGAATGTCATTGTGCCACTCTATGACCTCATGCTGCTGCTGTTGCTGCTGCCGTGACCTCCACACTCTGTCATTGTGCCACTCTGTGGCCTACTCATGCTGCTGCCAAGTGACCGGTGTCTCACTGGAACACCCTGGGGTTTCCTAATGCTGTTTTCACCCTCAACACTCTATGACGTTGCCCCTGTGTTTGGTTTTCCCCTTCTTTTCACCTATCAGAAGGAATGGGAAGGATCAGGATTGTCTTGCCAAAAGAAGGAGTGGATACAGAACACAGAAGACATGCAAATATCCCATTTACTGGTCATCTCTGTTTTGGATCAACTCCTGTTTGTTTTTGGCTTTATAAATACTGACGAATTATTGACCGATTGAAAGTGGACACTGACGGATGAAAGTAAGGGCAAAATTACTGCCAACACCCTCTCCACTCATTCGGGTGGCCTCTACATGTATCAGCGTTTAACAGAACAGGTTCATATTCTGTGATGGTTTAAAGCTCTTGCTTCATGGAGTGACCCCTGCTGTGATGTCCCCTTACTGTGCTGAGACCTGTGCTCCAGTAATCTTCTTCTGTGTTCTTTGACGCTATCGTAGGATCTTAGCCCTCAGCTTTTTTTTTTCCAGCTGGCGCTGCCATGACTTTATCAGGCTGCATTTCCGCTTCAGTTTTTTGGTCAGTTTTGCCCCCGTAAGTGCCCAGAGAATTGAAGAGTGAAGTGATTCTAAGAGAGACGGCAGTCATGTGCATGTCATACTAAAACACAGCATTGTATGAAGACCAAACCACGCTCCCTCTGCATATTTGAGCATGGCACAATGTTCTACAGCACCCTACAGGCTCTCTGCAGCCAGGAAATAGCTGTTTTTTAATGCGATTTGTCAAGAACTTATTCAGGTCAAAACTAATTTTGTCGGAAAATTTGGCGAACTCGGTGAATCAAATTTTTGAGAAATTCACCCATCTCTAGACATAATGGGCGACATGTATGAATCTCGCCACTTCGGAGCGCATGTTTCCGCCAGTTTTCCGGCGAAATTTGCGCCTCATGTATTTCGGCGCCCGAGGTGCGCTCATACATGCGGTGTAAAGTCCGCCACGCCTCGTCAGTGTGTGAGGCGCAGTGCGGTACTTAGGCGCAGTGCGGGACTACACCTAAGATTCGCTGCCCGAAGTAGTGCGATCATACATGCCGTGTAAAGTCCGCCGCGCCTCACCAGTGTGTGAGGCGCAGTGCAGGACTTAGGCGCAGAAGGGACTGCGACTAACATGTATTCCGATTCGAGACAGGCTGGAAAACAGCGAGAAATCATTAAAGATGTACGTGCGGCATGGAGTATGAATTAAAAAATCACCTTAATAAAGGCGTAAAACATTCTCTGAAAAAGAGATCAAACCTAATTTAAAAAAACATCAATAATATAACTATACAAAAATCTAGAACGGCACTATATCAGGAATTTGGATATTGAAAATTGCCGGGAAATACAGCAATTCAAATTCTGTAAGCTCTTCTCATTGGTCGGCAGAAACCAGCCAATCAGAATAGGAGCAACAGTGAATCATTAAAACCTATGGAGAAGTATTGACCAATCAAATTCAAAGGCGGGACAGTTCAAAATACAGTAAAAAGGCAGAAAAGAGCTGATTGGTTGAGCTAGCGGGGGCTTGGCAATCCAGGCCAATCAGAATAGGAGCGACAGGTACCCATTATAACCTATGGAGAAGTATTGACCAATCAAATTCAAAGGCGGGACAGTTCAAAATACAGTAAAAAGGCAGAAAAGAGCTGATTGGTTGAACTAGCAGGGGCTTGGCAATCCCGGACAATTAGAGTGCGAGCTACTTGTCCCATTGTAGTCTATGGCCAGATCGGGGCAATAAAATCTCGGCTCTCAGCGCTGTGCGGCATGGAGTATTAGTAAATAAATCGTTTTTATTAAGTGTAAAACATTCTCTGTAAAAGAGCTGAAACCTTTTATAAACAAACATAAATAAAATCCCTAACAACACGTTTTTCGCCGAGACCGACGCAACATCGGGAATTGGGATATTCTAAATTGCCGGGAAATACAGTAATTCAAATTCTGTAAGCTCTTCTCATTGGTCGGCATAAACCAGCCAATCAGAATAGGAGCGACAGTGAACCATTATAACCTATGGAGAAATATTGACCAATCAAATTCAAAGGCGGGACAGTTCAAAAAACAGTAAAAAGAAAATAAAGAGCTGATTGGTTGAAGTAGCGGGGGCTTGGCTATCCCGGCCAATCAGAGCGCGAGATACTTTATCCCATTGTAGTCTATGGCCAGATCGGGGCAATGAAATCTCGGCTCTCAGCGCCGTGCGCCATGGAGTATGATTAAGAAAATAATTTTTATTAGGTGTAAAATATTATCTGACAAAGAGCTGAAACCTTCTATAAACAGAAATCAATCAAATCCCTAACACCGCGTTTGTCGCCAAGACTGGCGCTACATCAGGAATTGGGATATCGAGAATTGCGTGGTATTACCGTTATTCAAATGTTTTAAGCTCTTCTCATTGGTCGGCAGAAACCAGCCAATCAGAATAGGAGCGACAGTGACCCATTATATAAGCTATGGAGAAGTATGGACCAATCAAAAGAAAAGGTGGACAGTTCAAATAATAGTAAAAGAGGTAAAAAAGAGCTGATTGGTTGAGCCCAGGCGGCAGATATGAATCCACCAATCATATGTAGTGTGTCTATTTTGAATGGAGAAAGAATTGCACGATAGAAGGGCGCCCTAAAAGTTATTACTGTCTATGGGAAATATTCTCGTACTGTGATTGGTTGGGGGGAAGAGTGGCTCGTCCTGCTCAGCCAATCAGCGGCTGAGCTACCTTCTCATAGAGTTCTATGGGGAAAAGAAATGCAGAGCGAGCTCTGTTTGTGATTGGCTCAGTTAAAAGAGGCGCGCTTATTTGGACCGATGGGAGAGCAAGCGACGCTCTTATGTTTTTTCTAATGCAATCTGTAATAAAACTGTACATGGCCAAAACTCCCGAAGTTGTACCGATCTCTATATAAAATGAACAATAATATGGGGGTAACGAAAAAAAAATATTAATTCAATAAATTCATTTTTATTTCTTTATTTTCGTTAGCCAATGATCAATAGTATGGGTGTAACGAAAATAAAGAAATAAAAATGAATTTATTGAATTAATATTTTTTTTTCGTTACCCCCATATTATTGTTCATTTTATATACAGATCGGTACAACTTCGTAAGTCTTATCATTTGATTTCGGCCATGTACAGTTTCATATAGTTGCATTAGAAAACCCATAAGAGCGTCGCTCGCTCTCCCATTGGTCCAAATAACCACGCCTCTTTTTAAACCATAATTTTTATTGAGATTATAACAGAGTTTTACAAAAAGAAAGAAATTTCCCAACGCAGGGGAAAAAGAACAGAACAAAAATTAAAACAATTGCCATGAAATACACTCAGATAAAAAATTACATTTTTGTATCTCAAGTAGAGATATAGGAGGATCAGTCTGCGGAGCGAATGTTCAGCAAACAAAAATATTACCCAAGAGCAGAACTAAACAGCTCAGTAAAAGAATAAAATATTTATCAACAAAGTTAACCAATCACAAAGTACTTGGACTCAGCCCAAAATTTCCATTTATTTTTAATTCCAGCTACCAGGTGTGGAGGAATCGCCAAGCAAGTTTCACATTTAAAATGGAAATTGATAATTATTGATAACTTCTGCAGTGCTAAGAATCTCTGCCGATTTCCAGTGAGCTGCTATAGTCACTCTGGTGGCGGGCAAAAGATGGTAAAGGACAGTTTGGAAAGACAAATGGTAATCATCTAAGGTCAAGTCAAGTATAGCCAGTTGTGGAGAGAATGAAATGTTAAATTGGAAAATTTCTTTAGCCATTGACTCCACCTGAGACCACAACTTTTTAACAACAGGACATGACCACCACATATGCATAGGGGTTCCTACACTACCACAAGCTCTCCAGCAAAGATTGGAATAACCAGGGGAAATATGGGAAATACGATTTGGCGTAAGGTACCACCTAAGGTGAATTTTCTTCATGATTTCCAAGTGGTTTACACACCTTGAGAACTTGACAGAGGTCACAGCTGCTAACATCCAATCCTCATTTGTATATTTTACATTTAGTTCCTTTTCCCATTTAGGAAAATAGCTAGGGGATGACTGAAACGTAACTGATAACAATTGGTTATAGGAAATGGATAATCCCTTCTCATATCTAGTAACAGTATTGAAAAAACGGCTTAGTATGGACTCCACTCCCAACCTCCCTAAGAGTTGCATATCATTCAAAACATGCCTAACTTGAAGATATTTGTAAAATGTAGTTTGGGCAATATTGAAATCCAGAGTTAAGTCAGAAAAGGGTTTAAGTTACTCATCAGAATAAAGAAGGTCAATCGTATGAATCCCCTTAGATATCCAATCATAAAGGGAGACATGAGGGATACATAACTGAAGAATTAAAATCGGACACAACTGTCTTGAAATAGGTATTAGATGATTCTACACAACATATTTGTTCCAAGATAGAAATAAGTGTTGAAGAGAGGGTAGGTCAGTATTAGGGATAGTAATCCCTAAAAGTAAGGCAATAATGAGATCTCTAACCGTGTAGTGGTAGCAGGTGGCGTTTTCAAGCTGGGACCAGTGATGTATGCTTGGATTATTCCACAGAAAGTAGCTGGCATCCAAAATAGATGCTGCATTATACAATGCAAGGTTGGGCACAGACATACCTCCCTTCTTGGACTGTAAATACAAATATTGTCTATTACATCTAGGCCTCTTTGCCCCCCAAATAAATTTTAGTAATAAGGATTGTAGTTTGTTTATAAGCGAGGAGGGAAACACAAAGGGCAGACATCTACATACATACAGATATTAAGGTAAAAGCATCATTTTAACAACATTAATCCTTATCCAGGATAAGGGAAGAAGATTTAATCTATCAACTTCTGAGACTAAAGTGTCATATACCAAGTCCAAGTTACTGCTAATAGTATTTTGTAATGAATAAAATATTTTTATACCAAGATAGGAAAAAGAAGTGTCCGAGCAAATAAACTGAAAGCGGGACAGGTCTGCTAGACCTGAAGGTTGCACATGCAAAGGCATCAGGGTAGATTTAGTTAAGTTTAGTTTATAGTATGACACTTTACTATAAGCTTCTAAAAGATGTAGTAAATGTGGAATTTAGGAAGCAGGGTCTTGACACATAATCAAAATGTTGTCCGCATACAAACTGATTTTATGTTCGACTCCTGCGGCATCAATACATGGTAAAAGGTTAGAACTTCTGATACTTTCTGCGAGAGGCTCTATACAAAGCGTGAAGATAAGGGGGGAAAGAGGGCAACCTTGTCGGGTACCATTAGATATGGGAAAAGGCCTGGAAAGAAAACCTGAAGACAATACTGCTGCAGAAGGGGAGGTATACAGAGTCGTAATTGCACTGTAAATCGCACCGGAGAAGCCAAATTTTTTCAATACCTCTTTAATATAATCCCAATTAATTCTGTCAAAGGCTTTCTCTGCATCTAAGGATATAAGGGCCGAAGGGGTTTTATTAAAATTAATGAAATGAAAGACATCTAATACTCTACGAACACCATCTCTGGTTTGCCGACCTTTCACAAACCCTACTTGATCCAATTTGATCAACGATGGGAGGATGGTGTTTAACCGGGAGGCAATAAGTTTAGAATAAAATTTTATATCACAATTCAACAAAGATATGGGTCTGTAGTTAGTGACTAAATCTGAAGGTTTACCTGGTTTTGGGATAGTGGTCACCGTTGCATGAAGCATTTCAGAAGGAGGGGATCCTTTATCAATTATTGATTGGATAATGGAAACCATATGGGGAAGAAGAATGGATTTAAATAATTTGTAGTACTCATTTGGAAGACCATCCAGTCTGGGTGGTTTGTTAAGTTTGGATGAGTTAATAGTTTTTTCTAATTCCATCTCAGTAATTGGAGTATTCATTGCATCCAGGTCTTCTTCAGTTAAAGCCGGAAGAGCCAGCTTATTTAGAAAATTGTTAATTTGATCTGTGCTAATCGGAAGAGATTTAGGTCGTCCCTTAAATTATAAAGGGAATGGTAATAATCCGCAAAGGAATTGGAGATACGTATTGTGGTCCCTAATTTTGCCCATTATCTGGAGTGGAAATATAAGGTATTTTAGAACGGCATGAAGGTCTTAACTCTGCGTGCCAACAGATTTAGTAGGTCTATCTCCTTGATATAAAAATTCCATTTTAATTTTCGCGCAAATTGTGATTCATGTTCTTTGGTTTAATAAGTTCTTTTATAAATCTAGGGTTGGGGTTAGTTTTTACACTTTAGCTAATTTCTTAATGTGGTACAAGAAATCTTATTATACCTGATTCATGGCGCTTTTTTTTCTTTAGAGCTAACTTCAAGCAGATACCCTCTAATATAATGCCTTTGAGCACACCATAAAGATTCTATGGAAGGAGCAGAAGGGGAATTAATATTGAAATTTTCCTGAAGGCTCCCGATTTTCCGATGTAATTTGTGTCAGATTTTAACATAACAGTTCAATCCCAAGGAACATTTGGAGATGTTCTCAAATATGGACTGATAAGGAGAAGAGTTTATAGTGGCATGGTCGGGAACCAGTGATAAGCCTATTTCAGTTGTCGCACATTTCACAAGTAGTGTTGAGGATATTTAACGACAAAGTTGAAATCGGCAAGGGTTGATGGTGATCGAAATTCTTCAGATCATGCGAAAATAAGGTTAGAAATCTGGCACATCTATTAAGAATCGCGCCATTTTCTGCGCATCCAGTAATTTTGGCGCCAGCAAATCAATTACAGAAATATAGGAAAACAGTGGAGTGTGTGCGACGGTCATGACTGGATGTGTAAGGTTGCGAGATGGCTGGAAAACTCAACATGACCTTCGTTTTAACATAGACAAGCGTTTCCTGTCAGCCTTATGTCTCTCAGCGATAATAATATCTTTATTATTAACGAGTTTTGCTATTGAAATATTTCCTGATATTGGGGCAGCCTGAACTTATATTGGATACACATCTGTTTCTAGTAACTGCAGACTCTTTGTTAGCTCAAAACTCCACTTATATTATTAGTATACATTTTCAGATAGGTGTTCATTTTCAATTTTATTAGATACCCCATTCCACCTGTGTTGATATATCCACCTTGCAGTTAAATTACTATCCAGCAATCCTTGTAGTCAGCACAGTGTTTGTTTGCCAAAAATACCGTGTAACATCGAAAACATAAAGATACGTGTTTTTTGGACTTTTTGCGCACCCAGCTTTGTTCATTGACGCAGCTTTCCACGTAAATCTTAAAACAGCATTTCTAAAGGTCACCACAGGTAATTGAAAGGCTGCAAAAAATACCGGTGTTAGTTATACGAAAACATAACAGATACGTGTTTTTTGACTTTTGGCGAACCCAGCTTTGTTCATTGACGCAGCATCCACGTAAATCTAAAACAGCAATTCTATAGTCCACCACAGGTGAATTGAAAGTGCAAAAAATACGTGTATTATACGAAAACATAACAGATACGTGTTTTTTGTTGACTTTTGCGCACCCAGCTTTGTTTCATTTGGACCCAGCTCCATCACGTAAAATCTTAAAACAGCATTCTATATTCCACCCACAGGTGAATTGAAAGGAGCAAAAATAACGGTGTATTATGACGAAAACATAACAGATACGTGTTTTATTGACATTTGCTCACCCAGCTTTGTTCATTGACGCAGCATCCACGTAAATCTAAAACAGCAATTCTATGTCACCACAGTTGAATTGAAAGGTGCAAATAATACCGTGTATTTATACGAAAACATAACAGATAACGTGTTTTTTGACTTTGCCCCAGTCCCAGAATTGTTGATAGACCACCTTTGCAGTTAAATTTGAATCCAGCAATTTTTGTTGATTAGAGGGATTATGAGAATAGCTGTGATTATGCCGTCTTTTAATAAGAGACCTTTCCAAAACTATTCCATAGCCTCTCAAATTTTTATATTTCTGAACATGGAGCGAAATGCAGGTGTAAGCTAGCAAAGAGGGGTTTTAGCACATGGAGGTAGAGGTAAGATGAGAAGTGCTCTTCCAGTGCTGCGACAACCACGCATGCCAGCGGATCTTCAGTTTTGCAGGACCGCCAGGCCTGTCATCGCTGGGTTCAGGGCCCTAGTGAATCAAGTAATGAACATCGACGCCAATCTGTCCTTCAGTGGTTAATGCAACCTGCATCTAGCAGTCTTACCTCCTCGCCTCCCCCCAGTCAACGGCCACAAATGTCGTCATCATCTCAATCAGCATCCGTCCAACATAGCAGCCCACATGTCACTCGGGTACCCACACTGTGGAAAATCCATTGTCCTGAAGACCTCTTTGATGACAAAAAGCAGTTGGGTCAGAAGGCATGTTAAAAGATCAAGAAGATGATTTAAGTCTGCACTGAACGCCCAGTTACTTGATGCCATCAGAGGAGGTGAGCGAAGCCGACAATCGGCAAAAATCCCGGGCGGTCGGCAACGGCCTTGCAGTGCCCCTTCTTGTACCCGCAGCTTCTGATGCAAGAAAGTCAGACGACCAAGTCACCTGTGTTGTGATGATGATGATGATGACGACATTGCGGATCCATCCTGGTCTTTTCCGCAAGAATTTGCTTTGCGAGCGCTTCATCCGTGGACATTGAGAAAGACGAATGGGGTAGTGGTCAAACGGGTCCCGCCCACAATAAGGGATAGAGGACGGTCGCAAAGTCCGCTGATATGATTCCCCAGCCACGGTCAGACAGCAAACCCCGCTCCCTCGCTAATCGCCGTCAAAAAGGTCCAGGACCTCTCAAGCCTGGCCTTCTTTGAGCAAGCCTCTGATATCACCCCGATGTCATATGCCCGCCAGTTGCCGTAAACGCATAAGTAGAAGGCACAGAACCTAAGTGGTTAACCACCACCAACATGTCTAATCACATGCAGCGATGCACGATTTGAAATGGGAGGGAACACTTGCCAAAAAAGGGCCAGACCTGACGCCGGGCCTCCAACCACTGTCACACCCCTCTGTCTCCGCCTCACTCCTCCTCGCCACCAACCAAGCGTTCCGTCAGCTCCATGTCTCTCAGATCATAATCAGGGATCAGCCTCCGCTTCACCAGCCTCCACCGTCGCCCGAGTACCACCACACCATCAAGACCCCTCCTACCCCTTCTCCTTCCGCCCAGTTTGACGACCTGCAACGCCATACATCGGCCAGTCTAGCAGCCAGCCTTCAGTCTGTCCAGTTTCGGAGCAGAAGAAACACTTTAACCCAAACCATCCAAAGCCAAAGCCTGAATGTCGGCATTGCCAGCTTTTGGCTAGTGAAATGTGCCTTTCCGTCGGTGGACACATGATAGGGTATTTCCGCCACGTCACGGCCCTCGCCTGCACCCCAAGTACCAGATGCCAGCAAGGCATTTCTTTTGCCAAAAAGTCCGTCCTGCCCTGCCAGCCACGTGTCATCAAAATTTCAAGCGCAGTTTCTGCATCTGTGTCGTAAAAGTCATCTCAGCTCGACCACCGACACATTGACTAGTAAGCACGGCCAAGGCCGCTATATCTCTTTGACACAGCTCACTGGTGACTTGGTGGATGTCTCAGGGTTGACCGGTGCTCTCAGCTTGGCGCACGCTCTTCAAACCGCAGGGATGGTGCAGGGCTCTTTCCCCCAAGGCTTTCCCTGGTGGCATCACGTGCCAGAGACACCAGGCCGTGTTGAAATAAATCTGCTTGGAGACCGTCCACCACACAGTCAGGAGCTGTGGACGCTCTCCGCAACGAGACCGACGCTGGCTGGTGACAAGAACCTTGTGGCCAGGCTAAGGTGGTGTGGCGATAACGTGCGAAATCTGCTGGCCGCCCTTGAAGATCGTTAGGCTGGAGCACATCCCTTGCCTGGCAGCATGTCATGAACCTATGGTCGTCCAGAAATTTTCTAAAGAGTACCCGGGGTCTGGACTGCCTGCTGAAGAAGGCTCCGAGGTCATGATTACGCACATCCCCCGCCGTTCGCGAAGTACCCTGCATCAGTCCCGCCTTCTGCATTGGCAGCGTCATCTCGGCCACCCCGTCAACGCGTCACATTGTTGACGTGGCACACGCTTGAATACCACCCGTCCACATGCTCCAGCGATTGTGGCAGCAGCGCAATTCCATTACGCAGTACGAAGTGACACATGGCCTGACAAGCTGCGGTGGCGGTCCTCTGGGTGTTGAGCCACCGAGAGTGAGGCAGGTGAAAGAGCTCTGCACCATCCTTGCCAGTTTGGAAAAAGCCACCAAAATGGTCAGTGTGGACGATGCCTGCAGCATGAGCCTTGTGGATCATTAGTTCCAGCGAACGAATCGTTGGATACTCTGAAACATCAGGTTCCCCGCCAGCGACGGAGGAGGAGACTGACACAGATGCAGACACGGAGCCTTTCTCTTCCGTGCAAATCCCACAAAGGCACGCAGTTTCTCAATTTTATCGGTCCTCATTAGGAAGTGGTTCAGGGTCCAGAGCTAGTGCAGAGGCGGCACCTCAGCTCTCAGGGGCATCAACGAGGCAAAGTCAGGCTGTTTGAGCTTGCCTGCGGAAAGCGAGGAGGATGAGGAGGAGGTATTCCTAGACACCGACATCCTGCCTTGAAAAGAGGTTGGCGTGAATTTTGATGCAGAATGAGGAAGATGAAGTTTGCCTATGCCCCTCATAACCCAGGAGGCTCGTGAACGTCAAGGTTCCATCCTCTCACATGAGTGCTTGTATGCTCATTTCCTCCAACATGAACCACGCATTAAAGCCATCAAAATGAACTACAGTTACTCGTGGCCACTCGCTCCAGGATCCCCGGTACAAAACAAAATTCATGCACTTTCCCTTCCACCCACCCAAATAGAGAGTAAATGCACGGAAATGGAGACCTTGCTGATTATCAACTGGAGACATCTGTTTGCATCGCTTCACGTTCTTCAAATGTCACGGTGGATACAACGCCAGCGACGTACAGCAGTAGAGGTCAATTAGCCCGTAGCGTCAGCACTGGCAGCAACAGGCAAGGTGGCAGAAGCCTAATGGGTGACATCTTATTTACCACCTCACCAACGCATGCAATGCAGGCACACATCCAACACCCAGAGACCAGCTTAAGGTCCAATGGTGCACGCTATCTGCGACTCAACACCGATGTTTTTGTATGTGAACCGGACCCAAATAGACTTCATGTGTATCCAAAATGACGAATTGGCCCGAGCTGGCACGCACGCCAATAGGAGGTGTTGTCCTGCCCAGCAACCAGACCACGTCCATATTCTGACTGGACCTACAGCACAGCGAGTAGTCATTACAGACAAACACATCCCTTTCCACAGATAATTGTTGATCGTTTGAACTTTCATCAAGATGAATCAGGCATGATCTCTGATGATGTTGTGGCCCCCTATAGCCGAGGTCACCCGATTAGTTGCTGGTCTACTTAACATTCCCTCTCCAAATAGAAATGGTCCTCTTGACAAACTTATTTTTAAAATGTTCATTTCTTACTGCATATTTTAATTCTCAAATCCCAACAGTTCATTTTGGCTGGTTTTGCTGAGAGGAGACTAAAAGACACAAGGTTTCATGACAAAACCATATTCCAATTACTCACTACATCTTTATAAATTATTCACATTTGCATGGATTTGGGGTCATGTTTGCCTCATAATTTATAACAGTGGGCTGAGAAGTCATATATTATAATATTTGTGGGTCATGTGTTGCTGTGAGATACAGCATAATCATGGTCCCTTTGAGGAACAGAAATGTGGCTCTAAGCGGTGCATTTTCTCCTCATCAATTTTTTAACAAGTGGCCTGCGAAGTCATATTTATAATTTTTTTGGGGTCATGTTGCTGTGAGATACAGCAATAATCATGGTCCTCTTGGAAAACAGAAATGAGGCTTCTAAGTGGCATTTCTCCCTGTCACCATTTTTTAACAGTGGCTGAGAAGTCATTTATAATTTTTTGGGTTCAGGCTGCTTTGAAATGCAGCAATACTACAGTCCTATTCTAAAAAATGTTGTTGTCTAATAGACATTTGTTCTCACAATTGTCCAAAAATTGCTCATGGTGTCATGTTTTTGAATTTTTTGGGGGCATTTTGCAGTGACATGCAGCTATACTATACAGTCTCTAATCTAAAAAATGTTGTTTCTAACAGACATTGTTCTACCAATTGTCCCAAAGTTGCTCAAGGGTCTGCTTTGAATTTTTGGAGGCATTTTGCTGAGACAAGCAACTATACAAACAGGTCCTAATCTAAAAATTGTTGAGTCTATCTAAACAGACAATTGTTCTTCACAAAGGTCAACGAGTGCTTCAAGGGTGATGTGCTAGTCAGAAACATAATAGTGGGGGGGGAGTGGTGGAGCGGGGGGGTGTGGTGGGGGGGGGAAGAGGACACTGTTAATGGACACATATTGCAAAATGACTTGATTTTGCAAGAATCTATAACATAGCTAATCAATCCCTTTATTGAGACAACCCATTTATACAATTAAAAAAGAGAAACAGAAGACATGGTGGGATTCCAGTACACACATGCATGTACAAAAAAAATCAGCTGTGTTAAAAAACTTCCTCTGAATTGTACAAGGGAGTACAGGAAAACTTGACCAGATTTGGTTTATTCA
Organism: Phyllomedusa bahiana; assembly: GCA_025379985.1. Lineage (NCBI taxonomy): Eukaryota > Metazoa > Chordata > Amphibia > Anura > Hylidae > Phyllomedusa > Phyllomedusa bahiana. The sequence goes on along the minus strand of JAODAL010016583.1, from coordinate 12,778 downwards.
TAGGACAGATGGAGTAATGGAGCACGACAGAGAACAAAGTACAGAGACCATTTCCTCCAGCCACGTTGAGTAAAATGAGAAAAAGTAATGCCAAGAAAAAGAGGCACCTGGTGGTAACATGGTGCGTTAAACCACCATATTTCCAAGTGTAACACATTGGTCCACACTCAATACGGAGGGGCAAGCGCTACCCAGGTGTTTTTATGACTGTGTACTGAAGGAAGGCTGGAGTTCTCACACTTCCGCTTCCGCACTCTGGCTTCAGGCACGACAGTTTTCGTTGCTGGCTTCATCAGGGCATTTTAAACCTGCGTTTTAATAGATTGACGGACGCCAGCCCTGGGCTCTCACCGCACCCACTGTAAACTCCGTCCCTGGACATGCTGTGGCACAGGACAGGTTATAGGCAATGTCCAGTGACACTACAATGGTGGTTGAAAGACTCCTATTTCCGGCACTTTTTAAATTGGGGGTCAGTGCAAAGTTTGGCGGCTCATGGCAGTGGCCCAGACAGAATAGGACAATGTCCAGTGAAACTAAAATTGTGGTTGAAAGACCTCCTTTTTTCCGACAACTTTTTAAATGTGGTGTCATGCACGGTTTGGGGCTCATGCTGTGGCCCGGGACGGGTATGTAAAAATGCCCAGTGAAACAAAAAATGGTGTTGAAAGACCCTTTTTTCCGGGCACTTTTAAAATCGGGGGAAATTCATGAAAATTTTTTGGGGCTAAATGCTGCTTCCGGGACGGGGAAATTTTCAAGTCCAGTTAAAGTAAAATAAAGGTTCAAACAAACTGCCTTCGGGCATTTTTTTTAATTTGGGGGTGATCGGGGTTTAAGGAAAAAGCTGTGGTACAAGACAGGGATAGTAAATTTGGTGGTTTTTTTTTCTGTGGCTTTTTTATAACCGAAGGGGTTTTGCTAAAGTGTAGCACGAACCCAAATTTAAACTTTTGTGGATTTTAAATTCCAGCTTCTCCAGTCCTTTTTTGGGTGTAAGAAAAAGGGTTTTTGGGGTTCCCCCCCATAGCCCTTTAATGGTCACCCGCTCATAATCGATTTGTTCCTATCGAAAAACCTTATTGAAGGGGGCCCGGGGCCCTATCGCCCGATTCGATAACCAAAAACCAAAAATCGCTCAACACTTTTCCCACAAAGCTTTTCGATTTAAGAGAAAAAGTCAATCTGCGAAGGGGTTATTTTTTGGGAAAAGGCGGAAAAAAAATGTACATTTATAGTCTATCTCATTGGAGTGAGGGAAATCTCCAAGGTCATGTTTTAATATTTTCTTCTTGTGTATAATTTAAAAGTTCGGAAGTGTATCTTGCAGCACCCTTAATTCAAGCAACCTATCCATAACTAGATTAAAATCTCCACAAACGATTAAACCTCCTCTACAAATTGCCCAGCCTTAGATATTGTGGACTTGACAAATGATAACTGCCCAGTATTCGGAGCGTAAAGGGAAAGGATTGTGTAAGGTATATATCATTGCAGGATGATATATCTAAGTTTTGGGTCAATAATTGAATTAATAAATGCGAATGCTACCGAGTCCTTAATAAAAAGAGCGATACCAGCTTTTTTAACCTGTGAGAGAGTAAAATAAGAGTATGGAAATTTTTTATTCTTTAGTCTCCCAGAATCCTGAGCAGTTAAATGGGTCTCTTGAACGCAAACTATATCTGCTTTAGATTTCAAAACATCTCTCCAGAAAAGTGAGCGTTTGTACGGAAAAATTAAGGCAGTTAGCATTTAAAGAGATAATTTTAAAACCCATTATGAATCAAGAAGAGGACTAGCAACACGAGATACAATAATGTACGTCCCGAAGAAGATGTTAAATACAGGACTACAAGTAAAAGAGATGTTTTCATGGCCAAAACAATAACAACAGTAAACCAAGTAACAGGCAAAGACATTGCAAACTAAATTATTTCCTCAGCGGAAATAAGTATTGGGGAAAGTTCAGTGCAGGCTCTTACAGAATGTGAGCAAAACCCACCTTCAAGAAGTAACTAAGGGAGCAACAATGAAAGAGAGCATACTCAAGGAAACAGTAGTAAGGCGTAATCACCAGATTCCAGGGTCAATCATCTGGTCTTGTTCTAGAATTTTGGTGTTTCTCTGACCAGATGGGAGTGATCAGTTCTGGTCTATCCTTCTTCTTTCGTGGTGGAGAATTTGTTGGAGTGACAAGCAGGTTCCATGAATTTAATAAATCTTTTAGCATAGCAGGGGAGAAGCAGACATTTGTATAATTGTCCCTGGTGACAATAAGTTTCACTGGGAACCCCCAGTGATATGCAATATCATTCTCCCTGAGGATCTTGGTAAACGGTGCAAATTCTTTCCTCTTTAGCATTGTCCCTGCAGAGAGGTCGGGGTAGATCGAGATGTCCTTAAACCTCTCTGGAAGGTCAGAACTTTTCCTGATGGCTTTAAGGAAATATTCTTTACTGCAAAAGAAATGGATTTCTGCAATGACATTCCTAGGTAAAGAGGGGGAAATGTGTTTCGGTTTAGGTAGGCGATGAATGCGGTCTACAGTTAAGTCTAGAGCTGAAGCTTCAGGGAGAACAATAGCCATTAGATCTATTAAGAATTGTGCGAGAGAGTCTGTCGGTACTGACTCCGGAATACCTCTTAGCAGGGGCGTCGCTAGGCTGTTTTATTCGGGGCTCGGCCCCGAATAAAACACCCTGTGCCCCGAGTCTCCCGGGCTCCAGGCCTCTGCCCTGGGCCTGGAGCACCGACTGGCCCTTCAGCTGCATGTGGGTCTGATGGACGCACACTCAGCTGAGGGCTTCTGTGGGGCAGAGAGGAGCGCTCCCTGCCCCGCAGACAGTGTCGGGGCCCGGGAGGTACCGACACAGCGGGGCCGCCGGGTCCTCACAGCGCTGAGGGCCCGCCGCGGCCGTGCGCCTCATCCGGCAGCGTCGCGATGATGTGATGTCATCGCGACGCTGCCTCTCCTCGGGCGCACAGCGCGTCATAAGCCATGCGCCCGAGGAGCTGCCGGAGGAGCGCGGGCTGAAGAGTACAGAGCGCGCTCACCGGGGGAGTTCAGGTGAGTATGACTGTTGTTATTTTTATCGCGTTTACCTGCCTCAGTGCCCCTATATACTGCCTGGGACCCCCATAATGCCCTGCCTGTGGCCCCCATACGCCTGCCTGTGGCCCCCATATCCCTGCTGTGGCCCCCAAATCCCTGCCTGTGGCCCCCATATACTGCCTGTGGCCTCCATATCCCTGCCTGTGCCCCTATAGCCTATGGCCCCCATATCCCTGCCTGTGGCCCCCATATCCCTGCCTGGGTCCCGATAATGCCTGCCTGTGGCCCCCAATCCCTCTCTGTGGCCCCCATAGTGCCCCGCCTGTGTCCCCCATATGCCTGCCTGTGGCCCCCATATGCCTGCCTATTGGCCACCATATGCCTGCCTTTTGGCCACCATATGCTGCCTGTGCGAACCCATATACCTGCCTGTGGCCCCCATATAAATGCCTGTGTCCCCCATAATACCCGCCTGGGCCCCCCTATACTGCCTGTGTCCCTATATACCTGCCTGTGGCCCCCATATACTGACGATGTCACCCCATATACTGCCTCAGTGACCCTATATTCTGCCTCAGTGCCCCTATATACCTTTTTGTGGCCCCTATATACTGCCTCAGTGCCCCCATATACTGCCTGTGGCCCATAAACTGCCTCAGTGCCCCTATATACCTGCCTGTGTGCCCCCTATAACTGCCTGTGGGGCCCAATACCCGCCTGGGGGCCCCTATATACCTGCCTGTGGCCCCTATATTTCCTGCCGTGGCCCTATATATCTGCCTGTGGCCCCATATATCTGCCTGTGGCCCCCTATACTGCTTCAGTGCCCCTATAGACCTAACTGAAGGGACTGCTATACCTATAATTAAGGAGTTGCTGGAAATGTGAGGATTCTAAGATATTTGTGTCCAAATCCTCAGGGACGAGTCTTGGCCGGGAGCAATCAGCATGAAGGTGTGAACCGGATGGAGAAGAAAAGGGAAAGTGAACGACGCTGATCAGAAAAGACGTCTCCGGTGAGTCACTAAATGTAACTGCAGTGTAATCACTTATATGTCTGCAGAGTCTACATACAACTAGTATCTACCACTATCTGGTCCCTGTATGGCGGTAATATATGTCTCTAGGGCCTGTGTGCAGTGGATAGTCACATGTGGGGGTTGCGTTTGGTCAGGGTCTGGCAGGATTATTTGAGCCTTAAGTAGTAATAGTTTGGGGTCTTGGTTTTGTAGGAGGGTTTTAGTAACAATCACTTGTCTAGATTTGCTCCATGTGTAGGTGGATGTTTTGGTGACTGTTTAGGGGTATTGTCATATGAAGGTGAGAAGTTCTGAAAAAGTAAATTTGTCATTGGTGATTTTTACTGTACAGTGACTGCTGAGGAGATGGACGGGATCTGTGTGGAATGTGCAGAAAATTAGTGACAGGAACAGAAGGTTTTTCTCTGTAAAAAAACATCCGCAGTTCACAATGAGGCGCGAAAAAATGTCGTGTGAACCCAGCCCTACCCAGAAAAACACAAAGGGCCCGAGCCCCGGATGTTTTAGGACCCTAGCAACGCCCCTGCCTCTTAGCCTTATATTGTTTCTTCTGGAGCGATATTCAAGATCTAGAACTTTGGAGGATAATTTTTGCACTTCCTCTTCAAGGGCGGCATTAGCATCGATCAGTAAATTGTGGGATTTAGCAAATTCCGCCATATTACTCTCAACGTGTTCCGTTGTGGAGACTAAGGCTTGGATGTCAGAGCGAAATTCACCCATCATCTGTTTAAAGTCGGATTGTAGCGACTCCCTGAATGAGGAGAATAGACGTTGCAGGGACCTTTCAGTAACATGAGCTTGTTCCATTGGATCCTGATGGTCGAGATCTACAGAATCCGGTCGTGATGAAGATGGAGATAATGGAGGGATTGGGATATGTTTAGTCCGATCCTGGGAATTGGAAGATGGATTTTGAAAAACTCAGTAAGTTTAGTAGGTTTGTGTCTTTGTGATCTTTTAGTAGTACCGCCCATATCGCAGAAGAGGAGTCTCCAACCTCTCCCCAAACTCCTTACTCCAGAAAGCACCTTATCAGTCCAGCAGGAGAAAGCTCAGTAAGCTGGAGAAATCCCTTATGCAGTTAGCTGAAAAGTCTGACACCATCTTCAGAAATTCTAGAGCCTGTCAGTAAAGTTGTTTAGAAAGACTGGCAGTGGAAGAGTAATTAATCAGCAGAGTACATGTGGTTTCCACGGCAATGGTGTGAGCAGGGAGACAGTTTTATAGCCAGTCCCTGCAGATTACAACCCCAGTCCTGGGATATGAGAAATAACTGACAGCTGAGGAGGGCAGTGACCAGATATAACACCCACAGCCCTGTTATCTCTTTCACCCAAATAATAAATATGGCTCTGGAGACAGAAGGAAGTCAGCATGGGAGCTGTAGCAGGACCCTTAAATTGGGGTAGAGGCTGGGATATGTCAGTCTCCTCTCTTTACCTTACTGCTGCTGAGAAGCAGGAGATGAGAGTCACCTCAGGGGAGAACTGAGAGTCCAAGAGGCTCGACCAGGAGCAGTGCAGCTCTGACCAGGAGTGAAGCAGCTGCTGTGTAGTGAGGCAGGCAGGACTCAGCTCTGCTGAATGCCAGTCAGATTCAGGCCTACTGCTTGTACCTTCTGCCAGTCAGTACAGGAGTGACTGGGAATGCCGTCCTGTTGAATCTCCGACCGGAACCACAGCCCCGAGCAGAGCAGGTCAGAGAGTGAGGGTTTATGCAGGTAGATGACACAGAATCACTGTGAATGCAGGTTTAGTAGAGCCGGTTTAAGCTAGTTTCCTCAGAGCTCAAAGATTATGTGACCAGCTCCATGCTGTGCCAGGCCACCCCCCCCATAACCGCGCCTCTTTTAACTTAGCCAATCACAAACAGAGCTCGCTCTGCATTTCTTTTCCCCATAGAACTCTATGAGAAGGTAGCTCAGCCGCTGATTGGCTAAACTGGACGAGCCCCTCTTCTCCCCAACCAATCACAGTACTAGAATATTTCCCATAGACAGTAATAACTTTTAGGGCGCCCGTCTATCGCGCCCTTCTTTCGCCATTCGAAATAGACGCACTACATATGATTGGTGGATTCATATCTGCCACCTGGGCTCAACCAATCAGCTCTTTTTTGCCTTTTTTACTGTATTTTGAACTGTCCCTCCTTTTCATTTGATTGGTCCATACTTCTCCATAGGTTATAATGGTTCACTGTCGCTCCTATTCTGATTGGCTGCTTTTTGTCGACCAATGAGAAGAGCTTAAAGAATTTGAATTACTTTCCCGGCAATTCTCTATATTGCAATTCCCGATGTTGTGCCGTTCTCGTCGACAAACGCGTTGTTAGTGATTTTATTAATGTATGTTTATAGAAGGTTTCAGCTCTTTTTCAGATAATATTTTACACCTAATAAAAATGATTTTTTTATTCATACTCCATGCCGCACGGAGCGGAGAGCCGAGATTTCATTGCCCCGATCTCTCCATTGACTACAATGGGACAAGTAGCTCTCGCTCTGATTGGCCGAGATAGCCAAGCCCCCGCTACTTCAACCAATCAGCTCTTTTCTGCATTTTTACTGTATTTTGAACTGTCCCGCCTTTGATTTTGATTGGTCAATAGTTCTCCATAGGTTTTAATGGGTCCCTGTCGCTCCTATTCTGATTGGCTGGTTTATGCCGACAAATGAATAGCTTACAGAATTTGAATTACTGTATTTCCCGGCAATTTCCAATATCCAAATTCCTGATATTGCGCCGTTCTAGATTTTTGGAAAGTGATTTTTTATTTTTTTGGGAAGGTTTGAGCTCTTTTTCTGATAATGTTTTACACCTAATAAAGGCATTTTTTTTTTATATTCATACTCCATGCCGCACGGAGCTGAGAGCCGAGATTTCTTTTGCGATCTTCTATGTTTCCTCTCATGTTCCGTTCTTGCTTCACTTCGCCTCCACCGTATCATTTAGACCAGAATCAACCAGGTCTGCCTGTCGGAGCTGGCGAGCGCTGCAATGCGCCGCACTTTGCCGACCCGCGATCATACATGCCTCGGAGTTTTTCGAACGCGCTGCGTCCCGCCCCGGAACGCCCACACCGCGCCCACACTGCGCCCATTGCGCGCCCCTTCATGTGAGGTGCAGCCGAAAGTGGCGAAGGCTGCGCCTAACATCGCATCCCTGCGTCCGACAAGGGATTTGGGCCGGTGAGGTGCAGGATACGCCAGAAAACAGGCGTAAATCCCGTTCTTAGGGCTTGTTCACACGACGTTTTGGATCCGTTTTGGATGCGTTTTACGGATCCGTTTTTAACCTGCGAAAACTGGATGTAAACTGCATCCAAAAAGTGGATCCAAAAAACGCAACAGCTGATCCTTTTTTGGATGCTAATTGGATGCGTTTTGCATGCGTTTTACGGATCCGTTTTTTGGATCCGTTTTTTCAATGCTTTATTTAAATCAACCTATCAAACTGCAATTTAAATATAATATAAACTATCAATGACCAAGAAAAAAAACTTTTTTTACCTAGTGTCAGTCAGCTGTACATACACCTATGATTTTAGAACCCGCCCTCCCCCTATTTTTTTTTTATTTTTAAATAAACCCATAGTTTTCAAACCCACCCATGTAAATTAATTAATAACAATCATGTATAAACTAAATAATTTCTAAACTAAATATTTATAAATTAAATATATATTTAGTATATATATATATATATATATATATATATTTATGTACATATATATAAATGTACATTTATATAATATTATACACATTTATAATATTATATATATTTAAAATTTTTTATATATTTTATATATATAATATATATATATATATATATATACACTTTTATATACATATATATATATATATATATATATATATATATATATATATATATTTACATACATTTATAAACTAAATAAAGACAAACATAGTATTAAAAATTTATATTTAATTTAAATCCAATGCGTTTTACGGATGCGTTTTTGGGTTCGAAAACGGATCTAAAACGCACCCAAATGTATGCTGCGCTTTTGCATCCGCTTTCAGGATGCCAAAAGCGCACTCCATTATTTCCTATGGGGATTTCTCTTGCGTAAAACGCAAGAAGAATTGACATGTCAATTCTTAAAACGGATCCGAACAACGCATCGCGAAAAGCGCATCGGCGATCACTCGTGTGAACAGCGATGCGCTTTTGCCATTGAAAGCAATGTTAATCACACTGACAATTGTCAGATCCGTTTTACGGATCCGTATTACGGATCCGTAAAACGGATCACAAAACCGTCGTGTGAACAAGCCCTTACATGTCGCCCAATGTTTTTATTTTTCAAATCCACATAGACATATGAGGGCTTGTTTTTTTGTGGGTCAAGGTGTACTTTTCAATGGTGTTCAATGGTGATCATACCATATAATGTACTGGGAAACAGCAAAAAAAAAGTTAAATGTGAAAAAAACATACTTGCGTCATTTTTGCAGGGGTTTGTTTGGATGGCATTCAGTGTTCGATATGATTTTTGCTATGTTTATTTCTTAACTTTGCACTCCAGTCATTTTATATGACTAATACATTTTTTGTTTACCTAAAGACTTGAGTGAGGGTTAATTTTTTGTGGGCAGAAGTGTAGTTTTTAATGGTACTTTTTTGGGATACATGCGACTTGTTGATTACTTTTTATTCCAATTTTTTGGGAACATGATATGAAAAAAATGCAATTTTGATGTTTGGAATTTTTTCCCTCTTTGTTGTTCAGCGTACAAGTTAAGTGATATAATTTTTTGATAGATCACACTTGTATGGATGTGGTGATACCAATTGTGTGTAACCTTTCATTCTTTTAATATTTGTACTATTTTTTAGACTTTCTTTTTTTCGTTTTACATGTCGTTCCCTTCTGGTCCTTGAGCACTAGGGGGCGCAATCTCACTTCTGTATGGTATATATTAATGGCATATTGCTAGCCACTCAGCTAAACTCTATACAACCATTCATGTCTATGGGAAAGTCCCGACCACTTCTCTGCTCAGAACAGAGAGGTTTTTGGGGCTCATTTTGAAGATAGGTACAAGTCCCAGATGTGGTACCCGGACTTGTCAGACATGACAATATGCCATTAATATCTGTAGTGAGACCACCCCTTTAAGGAAACAATGAAATAAAAGAGATATCAAAACAGGAACATTTTAAAGGTGAATGTAAGGGCATAAGTACATGACATCAAGTTGAAGAGATGTTGGCTATTGCAAAAAGAAAGACGTTATTAAAAACAACTATAAAATGGCTGAAAAGAAGAAAAAAAGTTTTGTCTTTTGAAGCTGTCAAGACAGATTCTTGACTTTAACCCCACTGAGATTTGGTATCATGACCTGAAGAGGGTTGTACACACAAACCATGCTAGAAATATTGATGCACTGAAACACATTTGAAGGGTATATTGATCCAAAAGTGCTCACAACATTGTGCAAATCTTATTTGCAGCTACAGGAAACATTTGGGTTGTTTATTGCTGATCAAGGAGGATCTACAAGTTATTATATTTAAAAATCTAAATCTAAAAGGGTTCACTTGTTTTTTCTTTCTTTACTATTGATGTTTGTTCAATTCTCTCAGAACATGATCTGAATAATGTAACTTTTTGTGTGTTTTTAGTTTAGTTAGAGTGTAAATATCTATAATTGTGACTTAGATAACATACCTAATTTTCTTAGCAGTCAATGTAGAAATCCAATTCATTCTAATGGGTTTACTGCATTTTCTTGCAAATGTATACCTTAAAATAATTGAAACTGTCAATCCAGTTGTCTGCAGTCACTTCTTTATTCTTACACAGTTTTTTCTTTATTTTTACACATATTTTTTTTGTTTTAAGTTTTATTCTGCGTCTTGATCATGTTCTTTACATTTGGATGGTCTATATTGCTGCCTGTCTTCTTTTATTCTTAAGTGAAGCATCATGTCTGCCTAATGTCTGTATCATACAGCTGGGCATTTATCTACTGGCAGAAGATCATGGCCTTTCATTGCTGGCTTAGAAAAGTCAATTTCAAAGCACAGGTTGAGGATGTTTTCCTTGGTTCTGTGAAATTGTTCATTGCAATCTGTGCATACTGAGGCACCAGCTGGCTGTTCTTTCTGCTCTAGTTAAAGCATTACATTCAAGTTTTGCTGTTTTTCTACTTTGTCTGAGACACAGTTTTGTAGGTGGACTGTATTCATTCCTGGAGATTATAAACAAAGACAGTACCCTGTGTTTAGTTAAAAGCTTCAGTTATGACATTGCCTTTTACTAAATACTGGAGCCATGTATCAATATGTTACTGTGAAGACTATGCATGTAAACTGTTTCTCTAGGGACACCCATCTGTAGGCTATGAAAGTTTACTTGACTTCACAACTCTCTAAAGTTAGCTCTAGTAGTTAGTGTAACTTATTTCTTAATATTTTACACTAATAGAAACTCACAAAAAGTTAGGGATATTTGACTTTTGTTTAAAATTTCAGGATGGACATAACATTTCTTTAATTTTTTTTTTTTAAATGAACTAAATGCGACCAAACATTCAAGATATTTAAAGAGACATGTCCCAACACGACAACGCCAGTTTTTTGGTCTATTTTGCACCCAAACCACTTTTGATGCCATATTCTCAATGTAAATAAACTGTCGTACACCAAAACTAGGCGCATTATACGCCAGACACGATACATTGTAGTGTGCCTAAAAAGGCGCATTACATATATTAGCAATGATACACTATGCGCTTCCATAAAGCAATGCGCCTAATGAGGCGCATTATATACACTAGTAATGATGTTTGTTAACCCTTTGGGGGTTTCACAGAAATTAAAGCAAAAAAGAGATGAAATTTCAAGATTTTTAACTTTTTTGCAGATTTTCAATTTGAATCTATTATTCACTGGGACACTTATTTTTTGTATAATGTTTTACTGTTTTTACACAGTAAAAACACTTTTATTTAACAAAGAAAACACGTTTTGCATTGCCTTAGTCTGAGAGCCATAACTTTTTTTATGTTTGATCGTTTTTGGGGCGATTGTTAAAGGGAATGTGCGGTGTACATGTGTTTATTTTTTGTGTATTTTTTGTGTTTTACTTTACTTTTTTACTGTTTCTTGCTTTTAAAAATTTTTTTTACATGTCCCCATAGGTACTTGACTCTTTGATCTTTGAATACACAGCGGTACATCACTATGAATTTCAAACTGGCAATCACTATAGTCACCTGTGCCCTCATGGCACGGCCAGTTGTAGTGACATCACAGGCAAGTCAGAGGTCTTTTTAGACTTCCAGGTTGCTAGGGAAGGCATCAGAACCCTGTGACCACGTTGCATAGAAAGCCACTTCTGCCTTCCTTTTAGCTGCAACAGGCACAATTGACTGTGGTGTCCAAGGTGGTAATAGGCTGCAACCAGAATAAACTCTGGTCGTGGCCAATGCTTTAGGACCCCAGTTGTAACTTACAGGTGGTTTTGCACAGCAATAGAGCGAGCTCTAGTTTGAGCCTGAATGATCAGGTTGCCTTAAATATATGTCAATCTGCGCAAACCCCCAACCAACCATTTATGTCAAATGTTGCAAAGGAGTTAATGGAGAAAAATGTCTTTTGCATTTAAAATTTTGTTATATTAACCCTCAGGTGTAAATAACATTTTATCTTTATTATATGGGTTGGTATAATGACAATGACACCAAATAAATATAGTTATTTTTATGTTTTACTTTTGCACAATAAAAACAGTCAGTAAAAAACACTGTTTTTCTGTCACTGTAATACAGTGGAGAAAAAAAGGATTTAGTCAGCCACCAATTGTGCAAGTTCTCCCACATAAAAAGATGAGAGAGGCCTGTAATTGACATAATAGGTAGACCTCAACTATGAGAGCCAAAATGAGGAAACAAATCCAGAAAATCAGATTTGGAAATAATTTATTTGCAAATTATGGTGGAAAATAAGTATTTGGTCACCTACAAATGAGCAAGATTTCTGGCTCTCACAGACCTGCAACTTCTTCTTTAAGAGGCTCCTCTGTCATCCACTCATTACCTGTAGTAATAGCAACTGTTTGAACTTGTTATCAGTATAAAAGACACCTGTCCACAATCTCAAACAGTCACACTCTAAACTCCAAGATGGTGACCAAAGAGCTGTCGAAGGAATCCTGCACCAGGCTGGGAAGATGGAATCTGCAATAGGCAAGCAGCTTGGTGTGAAGAAATCAACTGTGGGAGCAATAATTAGAAAATGGAAGACATACAAAACCACTGATAATCTCCCTCGATCTGGGGCTCCACGATAGATCTCACCCCATGGGGTCAAAATGATCACCAGAACAGTGAGCAAAAATCCCAGAACCACATGAGGGGACCTAGTGAATGAGCTGCAGAGAGCTGGGACCAACGTAACAAAGGCTACCATCAGTAACACACTATGCCGCCAGGAACTCATATACTGGAGTGCCAGGCGTGTCCCCCTGCTTAAGCCAGTACATTCCCAGGCCCATCTGAAGTTTGCTAGAGAGCATTTGGATGATCCAGAAGAGTATTGGGAGAATGTCATATGGTCAGATGAAACCAAAGTAGAAGTGTTTGGTAGAAACAGAACTCGTCGTGTTTGGAGGAGAGAGAAAGCTGAGTTGCATCAAAGAACACCTACCTACC